>SKCR01035162.1:0-108252 GCA_019454045.1 Zanthoxylum bungeanum
TATACCGATAATCAAAATTAAACCATACATTATGCGAGTTCTAAACTAATTATTCTATAAAATATATCACTTATAAAAAAAAGCTATTTACTTTCGAAACAATCTTGACTATAATATAAGTGTAACTGATTAAATAATTGTAGTAGTTATACCTTTTATTAACAACAACAACGAGGAATTTACTTTGGCAAATTTTGTTTTTTGAAAGTAAAAGAACCCCATAACCTATGAAACTTGTCAGAGGCTTGGGAAAATGCTCTCATAGTTCCATCTTTGAGCCATTGATAAATCTGTTTAATAAAATGTCTGGCTAATATAATAGGTAAAAGGGTCCACAAGGCCAAACACAGCCAGCCAAGCAAGCGTGGGAGGAAGATTGAAGCTAGAGAGATTGAAGCCAGAGCACCAGTGCTGAGAATCACATGGCTAATAATGTTTCGTAATAAGTAATTTGCTTGGCGAATTTTTTCCTTGCTAATAGTTAATCCCAAGCAATAAATACAAGCGGCTCCAAAGAAAATCCACATATGTACTGGATGTGTATCAAATGGGGAAACATTTTTGTTCTGATAATCAACTTGTAGAAGCGAAATTAGCAACGGTATTAAAACTTTGTAGATCGAGTGACTCGGAGAAGAGAGAAGCCAAGACTGATCATTTGCAAGACTACCAAAACAGGAAAAAGAGCAATTAAGTTTCGTATTAGATCAATCATATATATAATAAGAAAATGCAATCAAGATCAGTTCATAGCTTAAGAATTATAAGGTTTTAGTTTGGGATTGCTAGGAGGGCGAAGTCAGAAATCTTTTTTAGACTAGGCTAAATAATTTAAATAAAATTTCATTGATATATAAGAAAGTTAAAGAAATCTTTAAGTAATAACCATGAAAATAAACAATAATAAATTTATAAAAATAAAAACATTAAACTCTAGTATTTTTTTAACATAACCCTAACATTAAATTAATATTATTGGGCTTGAGAAATATCTTGTAAAAAAAAAATTTGTACTGTTTGGCAGTGAGTATTGATTTAGAGCATAAATTAATTTATAAGTATTACAGAGAGTATAACTTAGTTTATAAATTTATGAAACTCTACCAAATACGAAGGAAAAAATGATGAACCTAAAAATACCAAATAATTGGAGAATAATTTGGGAAAAGTTCGCTTTATGGCCTGATAGTTTCTTCCTGAACATGGATAAAATTTTAAACAATGAGTGGTATATTTGTAAATACAGGAAGTATAAATTTTGTAAAAATATTTGAATAATATTATTTTAAATAAATTTTTTTTAAAACTCCAAAAAAAAAAAAGGGGTGGGCTTACAGGTGACTTCACCCATCAGTGTTACTTAGCTGATGTTTATAAATATATTATTAAGAGATTTCAAATTTTTTTAATTTTGAGAAAATATTTTGAATACGATTATAAACACTCACAAAATGTACTTTAATTAACCTTGGATTTAAAATATCCAATTGATCAGGTTCGATCAGTTAAATCATTCTAATTAAACTGACAGAATCATCTAACATCATTACGATATTGTAAATAATTTTATTAATTAAAAATTATAAAAAAAATATTTATTTCTATTTTATGGTTTAGGATTTAGGAATTTAAAAAAACTAAATTTAGTTAGGTTTAAAAAACTGAGTTGATCGGTTCACTAATTCACTTATTATTTTATAATTTTGTTTACTTCAATCGATCAATCCGATCTAAATTTCAAAAATTCTAAAAAATATTTTAAATATGATTTTAAATACTCACAAAATATAGCTTTTGCGGCTTGAGACAATTGGTTTCCTCTTACTTGCTCTTTTCGCGACCATAACTCCAATAAATTTGAATTTACGTCTAGCTCCGTTAAAGTTTCCAACTTCTTTATTCTCACCGCTTCGCTCGGCAAACCCGCTCATAAATCTTTAGAAACAGCGATTGTTTGCATCTTCACTTAATTATTTTCCCCACTCTTTTTGGTTTATGATATGAGGATTAATGGAAGTGAAGTACTCTTTTTGGTTTATGATATGAGGATTAATGGAAGTGAAGTGCTCCAACTACCGGCCGGTTGCCTTTTATAGTCTTTGTCTGACCATAAATCTTCAATATTTTATTTAATAAGGAGACGTAAGAATGGTACATCTTGGTCGGACTATAAATTTTCAATATATGAACACGTAAGAATGGACATCTAAGAATGGAACATTTTCAAAAACGACGAAGCTTCGTACGGTGACATATTAAGGCCCAAATAATCTTAGCACACAATTTTTTTTTTTTTTTTTGGTGTAGAGAAGTGAAGGTCATGATGGAAATGGACAGTTTTCATATTGGTGATTGTTTATTAATTATTTTGGTAAAGTATTAATATTTTATTCCCTAAGTCTATACATAAAACAACAGTTCTAATGAATTAATTCATCAAACAATAGCATCATACACTCTTCAACAGAATGGGTGGCTGAACGGAAAAATAGAACTTTAAAGAATATGAGTTATGGTTTACCACATAATATGTGGGGTGAAGCCTTACTTACGGCTAATATCATCTTAAACAGAATTCCACCAAAGAATAGTGATCAATCGGCATATGAAAAATGAAAGAAAATGCTACCGGCATACAAAATCTTGAAAGTGTGGGGTTGCCTAGTAAAAGTTCAAATTCTCTTAACTAAAAGAGTTAAATTTGGACCTAAAATTATTGATTGCATGTTTATTGGATATGCTAAAAATAGTATAATATATCGATTTTCAGTAATTAAATTTAGAATTTCGGATATCCAAATAAATACTTGATATGGACACATAAGGGTAAAGGGTAAAGGCCTGAGGATAAGGGTAAAGGGTAGAGGCGGATGGACACATAAGGCGGATGTTGACGGCAGCTGTTGATCAGGAATATTTGGCTTCACTCGCAAAATAATTTTCAAAATGGGTACAGTTAAGGAATGACGACCACATCTTTCTTCTTATATCGATTTCCTCTCTTTTGATTATGAATCGCTTTAATTAAATCTTGATTGTTTTTTTTTTTTTGTTTTTTTTTGAAACGAAACATAAATTTAAACTGAATCTCAAATTAAATAATTCGTCTAGATTTTTTATATATAAAATTTATAAGTGATTTTCGTCTCAAAATTTATATTGACGATACAAAATCTTAAATTGCGATTGAAAATTAGGATTTTTAATCTAACCCTAATTATAAAAATCGCATGAAAATCGACTTCATCCATTAAGAGGACACGAAAAATTAATGAGTTCACTAAGGCCGGAAAATATTTTAAGACTGGCTATTTTGAATTTTAGATCCCTCACTTCTATTTTTTAATTGAACCATTTATTGAACCTAAATCGTGAAAGTTCGTTTTCTACTTAATACTAGTGCCGGTTAGGTATAACTTTTTTTTTTTTTTGAAAAGTGAAAAAAAAAAATTTAATAGAGTTAAAAGAATTTTGTAGAGATAAATCTGAGAGGTTGATAATAGATTTTGAAAATTCATATTTACCCTATGGTTATGATCTTATATGAAATTAACCACAATATTTTAAGATAAGTCATAAATATTGTTATATGGATTATCAACAAACACCTTTACTTCTAAACAATTATAATATACTGCCAAATATAAAAAAACAATAACACAAAATCAACACAAGTATTTTGATGACGAAATGGAAAACTCGTGCTAGTAAAAAATCACTCAGGATATCTCGACTACCAGTCCAAAATCCACTATAATCAATTAAGAACATAAATCCCGAAAATTAATTAAGGTGCGCTTAAAATAACCTGACCTGATTACCAAAAAAATAGAAAGAGAGGAAGAGACGTAAAATATAATCATTTATGTTTTACAGCACATGGGTATATATAAATTAAAGAGTCACATCTAAAGAATTATCATTTATATTCCAATGGACTCAACTTTCATTTCAATTCAAATGCAAAAAAGAAAAAAAAAATCTAATTAACGAAAAAAATCGTGATCAAGATATGTACATTTCACATTAGCAACTTTCCTATAATTTGTGAGTATCACTTTTCTATAATTTGCGAGTATAAACTTGATTATTTCACATAAGTAATTTTTTGTAATCTTTCGACTATGATCCGAAAAGAAAAAAATCATTTCAAATCCTAACATATATTTTTAAATGGAACATAATTTTACATTGAATCTCAGACCAAAAAAAAGTGATTTCATAACATTTTTTATAGTTCTTATTAGAAACTAAAATATGAGAGTGTGAAGAAAACTAAACTAGATTTTTTGATTTCAACATGAATTACAAATGACATTTATATAAGCATTACCAAAGAATCAATATTAATTACATATCAATTAACAACTAACATCAATATCATATCTATCAGTATTAATTAAATAGTAACAACTACCAAAATTTCTAATTTAATTTTCAGTCTCCATGTTTTATGTATAATAATGCAACTCAGATGTTATGACTTCATAGCTCTTTATATAGTTCTAGAGTAATGATATACATACATAAATTTTTACTTAAAATTTCTACATTTCTCACTGTAACGACAGTGAGCTACAGTAAACTATTGTAACTACGATGAGAGGGTGTAGAAACTTTAGGTAAAAATTTAAATATGTTAAATATTTTTAATAATTTTAATTGGTAATTTTTTTTCGTATCTTTTATTACCCGTCTCTCTGATATTTAATTAATTCTTGAGTTGCATTTGATTATAGTCCAAAACTACTGCTAGGGAAGTTTGCTGATATATACTTGGCCACAATAATAAGTTTGTTGCGGGTCGGTAGGAAGTAGGAACCTTTTATTTATTTATTTATTCATTTTTGATAAAGATTATTTGCATCCCCGTGGTCAAATTTGCACTATAAATGATCGATCAAAATTTGTATCCAGTGATTATTGACCACCTGGAAATTTCCATCACGTGGGTAGATTCCTACATCGGGCTATACATGGCAAACAAGACCGGGTCCGAGCGGACTTTGGCCCAGTCCGAGGTGAAAAAAGTCCGGGCTGGGCTTCAAAATGAAGGCTCTGTAAGAGTTTATATATCAAATATTGATAGTAATCCCACATTGAAAATATAAATGGAATATAAAAAGTTTATAAGCGAATTTATATTAAATTGTAATTGTGTAAAGCTTCGGCTTGTGCTGGACTTGAGCTTTACTGTATGGCTTGAATGTATGATTCGTATGGTAATTAATATATATATATTTAATATCTATTAATTAGTCAAAAGATTGTATGGCTTGAATGTATGATTCGTATGGTAATTAATATATATATATATTTAATATCTATTAATTAGTCCAAGAACTTACAACTGTAAAATCTTTGGTTGAGATTCAGAACTGGTCGGATTCATGTCATAAAGATTTGACAGGTTTATATTGGTTGTTGTTAGAAAACGTGATGAGCAAGCTTTCTTGTTTAGGTTGCAGTAAAACAAATGAAGAACAAAGGAAAATTTAAATGGGTAGAACAGAGAAGAAGAAAATCTTATTATTTTCATATTGAATGATTTAGAAGATATCAATTGCTTATATATTAAATACAACTAGATTTAAGATAGACTCGGGCGTTATTGCAGATTTTAAGACATGAAGATTTTATTTTCCAACTAGATTTAACTGAAGTAATTATGCCTTTTATTCATAATAGTAATGAGGGATTTACATAGGCAAATGTTTTTTCAAGGTAAAAGAACCCCAAAACCTATGAAACCTGTCACAGGCCTGGGAATTGTTCTCATGGTTCCATGTTTGAGCCATTGATAAATCTGCTTAATAAAATGTCTGGCTAACATTATAGGCAAAAGGGTCCATAAGGCCAAACAGAGCCAGCCAAGCAAACGTGGGAGGAAAATTGAAGCCAGCGAGATTGAAGACAGAGCACCCGAGCTGAGAATAACATGACTAATAATGATTTGTAATAAGTAATTTGCTTGGCGATTTTTTTCCATGCTAATAATTAGTCCCGAACAATAAATACACGCGGCTCCAAAGAAAATCCACATATGTACTGTATGTGTATCAAATGGGGATGCATTTTTATTCTGGTAATCAACTTGTAGCAGCCCAATCAGCAATGTAATTACCAGTATGGAGATCATGTGGCGAGGAGAAGAGGTAATCAAAGACGGATCATATGCAAGACTGCTAGAAAGAGAAAAGGAACAATCAAGTTTTGTATTAGATCAATCATGGTTAGTTTGAAAGTTCTATTTAATTAGTATTGTGAGTTCCATTTTTATTGGCATGTGTGCATGACAAAACAAGTTCAATTGAGTTGTAATCCTGCATGAAGATCTTTGTACAATTGGATTGTTTTTTGGCTGCTGTGTGTCACGGTCCTAGGTTCAGACTAGGACGTGCAGTCACTTTACAAAGGAGCTCATGTTTCGGGACATCGGTTTAAGGTCGTTAAGGGTTATATGTACCCTTCATATACCCTTGTACTGGTGAGTTTCCATCCGTGAAGCCTTATTCGGAAGTTTGCCTGGAGATTTAGAAATGTGCTCCCTTGCCGCTAGGAGCTGGCCTAGTTGTGCTGCGTTGTGAATGAGCCTATATTTCGGAATGCCGGATTGAGCTTGCTCCAAGCCCTAAGTAACTCTTATGGGTAGATGTACTGGGAAGTTCTCACCCGTGGGGTCCCGTTCTGAAGTTTGGCGGGAGATTTTGAGATACGCTAGCTTGCCGCTAGTCGTTAGCCTAATTTGGTGCATTGTGAAGGAGCTAACGACCCGGAGAGTCAAATCGAGTGGGACCAAGTTCCAAAGTGAATCTTATGGTCACTTGTACTGGGAAAACTTCAGCCCCAGAGTTGGATTCCGAGATTTGTCGGGAGATTTTGGCAGTAGGCCACTTTTGGGTCTTTTCCGCTAAAGTGGGGGTGTTGTGGAAACCCATCAAGACGAGCTCGTTTAGGGATGAGATTTTAACCCAAAGTCGCTTATATGGTGGCTTACTGAATGCCCGTAAGAGTTCCTGAAAACTCCTCTTAATATAGATTTTAGAGGGGGGTGTGACAACTCAAGCGCTAGGTGCGTATACTGGTGAGACATGTGCAATGTCTTTAAAACCTCCTTAGGGGGGGAAGCCTAGGTGAACCTTTGGAAGGGCCAAGGGGGCTTCGGTGGTCTTGGGGCTTTAGCCGTGAACCCTCTCGCCCTTAGGCAACGTTGGGACAATGATGTATTGTCGAGATTGAGTTGGCGGGAAAATGCCATATTTTATATCTGGTTGGGCTATTCGAGTACCGGGTCCCGGTGTTGAACGGGCCCGCTAGAGTATGCATTGAGATAGCTTGTGAGCTTTCATAAATCAATAAAATTACGGGTCTGTTCCCTCCCCAACAATGAGAATTTGGGTGTGGAGGCTGGAGGTAGGCTGACTTACACGGACGGGACCGTGGTAAGTGCCGCACGAGCCCTTTTTCCGTTAAGGAAAAAGTTGGCCCGTGACAGTTGGTATCAGAGCCCTAGGTTGGGCAAGTGAAATGTCTACGGATGTAAGTAGATGTTATAGAGATGTTGTGAACATCATAAGGCTAGTGTGAAGCCTCGGTAGAGAAACGGCTCGAGAGGAGGCCGGGAGAGTGCGTGTGATGCACGTAGAGAAGTGTAAATCCCCAATTGAGATGGATTGATGTGAGACGATATGAGAACACTTGAGAAGTGCTAGTTGTATACGAGGTTGGCTCGGGTGAAACCAAAATGTTCGGGAGAGACCCGAAATGGAGGTGAAACTTGTCTACGAGAGACAAGCAAGTGGTCTGCACACCATGAAGGTGTGAGACATATTTGGGATGTACGAGAAGCATCCCGAGAGTGCCGATGTGATATTGGCAAGAGTATAATGTTACAGGAGAACCCAATGCGGGGTTGGTGGAAGTTGTATGGGGTCCAAAAAAGGGGCGTGAAACCCTTTTCCCATGGCAGTTGAGTGCCAGAACGTGATAGAGAGTTGAGATGAGTAAGCCCTCTTGTGTGAGGCAATGACAGGAACCGGGTGAAAACCCGATACTCCGTGTGAGTAGTTTGAGAATGTCTTGAGGAATGAAGCCTTCGTAAGGCTATGAGCAACAAGTTGTTTGGATTCCTGTGATTAGGAATGCCATGAGCTTAAAGCTACGAGTAACGAGTTGTGTGGATTCTCTATAGTGGGAATGCCCTCAACTCAGGGCTACGAGTAACGAGTTGTGTGGATTCCCGTGAGTGGGGATGCCAATGAAAGAGTGATGGCTTGAGATAGGCCAAAGTAAAGTGGGAGAGTGAGCCTGAAATGAGTCAGGTATCTCCAAAGATCCTTATGGAATGTGATAACCATTGTGTTGGTTATGTAATGATTGTGTGGGAGACCAAGGTCGAATTATCTTGGTAACATAACGAGTTGCTCGTAAAGGTAGAGTGTCTTACGAGTTGGAGGTGCAATGAGTTGCACAAGGGTTGCATGAAAATTGCAATTGCGAGAGATGTGAGTGTGGTCCCGGAAGGGGCGAGGTGCTTGCATTTTGGAGAATGCATGTGACATAATGCGACTACGAGTAGTCGAAATGAGAGTGTATGTACGAGTTACACGGGAGATAGGCCAGATATGTGACTTTGGCTTTGGAGTGAGTTTGAGAACGATGATTGCTTCGAGGAAGTGATCTAGTGTCGAATAAAGTTTCGTGATGACCTGTGAGTCAGCGTAGAATTGGCTAGAGTGCCAAAAGTGGGGTGGGAAACACCCAAGAAAATAGTACGAGTTGGCTTGGTGCCTAAGAGTACTAAGGTGAGAAGACCAAGAGTGGTCGTGGGAATGATAGAAGTTGGAAACAATTCTATCTGCGACAGTTGAGTATCGAGACAATTGAGAAGCTCATGAGAGAGCAAGTGACCCAGAGTTATGTGTGAGAATGAGATATAGTTGCTAGTGATATGAGAGTAACTACGTGTGTCCAAGAGGGGACTAGTGGAAATTAGCTCCACCATAAGCTAATTGTGGATCGGGTGTGTGTTCATCTTCGGGAAACCCGATGTGCTACGCCGAGCGCCTTGAATAACAGGTAGGCAGGGGGCCAGGGTGAAGTGAACAACCAATCTATTCATAATCAAAATGAACAAAAACCCTTTGTTTTTATCAAAACCCATTCACGTTTAAGTGTATGGAGCTTTTTTGTAAGAAGTTACTGAATCGGAATTGAAAACTCGCACACAAGAGCGTGTAGAAAGTAGTGACCGAAATCAGAAACACTCATGCACGCGAGAGTTTGTATGGAGTTGTGACTGAGACTGGAAACGAAAACAAACAACAATCACGTGTGTGGAGTTGGTCCACATGTAATGATGGGGATTCTTAGAAGCTGTACGAATTGTGTGTTGGGTTGATAATCCAACCATGTGCGGGAACTTGTGCCTAGTGACAGAGTTGAGCCATTATGTCAAAACAAAGACTCATGTACGGGAGTGTATGTGACGTTTTGTGTTTAGATATTATGTGCCCAATTCTTTATAAAGTTGCATGATGTTACAAACGTGGACATGTAATTTCATTCGTTGAGATAAATGACATTGCAATGTCTTCACTGTGTGCGTTACGATGGGAATTCCAAGAAGATGTGAACAATGTGTGGAATTGATAATCCTAACATGTACGAGGATAAAAGAGTTCCCAAACATGTACGGAGATAATATCAAACTCATATTGTGGTAAACCTGTGCCTAGTGCCGAAGTTGAGCCATTATATCAGAAACCAAGACTTATGTACGAAAAGCGTATATGATGTTGTTTGTTGTTTGGATATTGTGTGCCCATTTCGATATAGCATTGGATAATGTGGCTAACATAGACATGTGATTCCATTCATTAACATATGAATGTGGTTTCAATGTCTTCCTTGTGGGCCCATAACCCACAGGTCCCAGGATCGAAAGAGATTCGTGACAGATACAACCTGAGTTGCCATCGTTGAGGACGACGATGGATGAAGTGGGGGAGGATGTTACAATCCTAACCCTCAAGTTATGTGATCGTCGAGGATGACGATGGATGAAGTGGGGGAGGATGTTACAATCCTAACCCTCAAGTTATGCCATCGTCGAGGACGACGATGAATGAAGTGGGGGAGAGTGTCAC
Source organism: Zanthoxylum bungeanum (assembly GCA_019454045.1). Lineage (NCBI taxonomy): Eukaryota > Viridiplantae > Streptophyta > Magnoliopsida > Sapindales > Rutaceae > Zanthoxylum > Zanthoxylum bungeanum. Next base: position 10,149 of record SKCR01035162.1, read on the forward strand.
GGTCCTAGGTTCAGACTAGGACGTGCAATCACTTTACAAAGGAGCTCATGTTTCGGGATATCGGTTTAAGGTCGTTAAGGGTTATATGTACCCTTCATATACCCTTGTACTGGTGAGTTTCCATCCGTGAAGCCTTATTCGGAAGTTTGCCTGGAGATTTAGAAACGTGCTCCCTTGCCGCTTGGAGCTGGCCTAGTTGTGCTGCGTGTGTGAAGGAGCCTATATTTCGGAATGCCGGATTGAGCTTGCTCCAAGCCTAAATAACTCTTATGGGTAGATGTACTGGGAAGTCTCACCCGTGGGGTCCCGTTCTGAAGTTTGGAGGGAGATTTTGAGATACGCTAGCTTGCCGCTAGTCGTTAGCCTAATTTGGTGATTGTGAAGGAGCTAACGACCCGGAGTGTCAAATCGAGTGGGACCAAGTTCCAAAGTGAATCTTATGGTCACTTGTACTGGGAAAAATTCAGCCCCAGAGTTGGATTCCGAGATTTGTCGGGAGATTTTGGCAGTAGGCCACTTTTGGGTCTTTTCCGCTAAAGTGGGGGTGTTGTGGAAACCCATCAAGACGAGCTCGTTTAGGGATGAGATTTTAACCCAAAGTCGCTTATATGGTGGCTTACTGAATGCCCGGAAGAGTTCCTGAAAACTCCTCTTAAGATAGATTTTAGAGGGGGGTGTGACAACTCAAGCGCTAGATGCGTATACTTGTGAGACATGTGCAATGTCTTTAAAACCTCTTAGGGGGGGAAGCCTAGGTGAACCTTGGGAAGGGCCAAGGGGGCTTCGGTGGTCTTGGGGCTTTAGCCGTGAACCCTCTCGCCCTTAGGCAACGTTGGGACAATGATGTATTGTCGAGATTGAGTTGGCGGGAAAATGCCATATTTTATATCCGGTTGGGCTATTCGAGTACCGGGTCCCGGTGTTGAACGGGCCCGCTAGAGTATGCATTGAGATAGCTTGTGAGCTTTCATAAATCAATAAAATTACGGGTCTGTTCCCTCCCCAACAATGAGAATTTGGGTGTGGAGGCTGGAGGTAGGCTGACTTACACGGACGAGACCGTGGTAAGTGCCGCACGAGCCCTTTTTCCGTTAAGGAAAAAGTTGGCCCGTGACACTGTGCATCAGACATGCGTTCGTGGTGCGTTCGGTGCAGTGTTCGAACGATTGGCGTTAGTGCTGAGTTCGTGAATGGGTTCGAACGTGTAGCGTTAGTGGCTCGATCTTTATTGGGTTCGAACAGGATCATTCCAGAGAGCATCCGTTCGTTGTACGTTCGATTGGCGTTCGAACGGGTCTTCACAGAAAGGGCACGTTCGTGTATCGTTCTAGTAAGCGTTCGAACGCGACTGCGATCTGAACGCGATTTTGGCCTGCAAAACCCTAGGTTTCACCCTACCTATAAATATAACACTTAGCCGCCATTCCCCAAATTTTGAAAGAGCTGAAACACTTTTCCCTTGAGCCAAATCTCTTAAAGCTTTCAACTCTTATTTGATTCCACCATTGAAGACTTCTTATCTCATTGTCTTCTTCCTTAATGGTGTGAATTTTCTCTTGATAAACCTTCAACACAACCTAACCCAAATTCCCTAATCCTTTAGAGTTCTTTAGGAGGAAGTTTGGTAGTCGGAGTTCCGGCGTCACAGGTGATACAATCTACTCAAAGACTTCAGAGGTTATGAAGAAAACCGTGGGTCAGGGGCTTGAGAAGTTGCCTTGAGTCTTGCAGTATTGAGGTACTGAGTCGGTGGAGTTACCAGCATAGGTCTTGACCATCACTGTAAGTTATTCTCTATATAGTGGATTCGGGTGGTAGCCTATACCCGGAGTGATTTTTTACTCACAAGAGTTTTTCACTTCGTCACCAAAATCATTGTGTTGAATTTTGTGTGATTGATTTACTATTCCGTAATTTATATTGTTGATTTACATTGTGGTTTGCTTGTTGACTTCCATTGACACATTAATTATGACTTGTCTCATTAATTGTGATTATTTCCGCATAGGGTCAGAACCTTAGGATAACCCCGAATTTTCAAGTATTTTTGAATTTATCAAGACATTTCAAATGGTTTTAACTTTGAGAAAATATAATCATTTTAAAAATTGGATCGGTGGTTAGACCGTTGATCTAAAAGATTTAATGAGTCATTAATTCCACCGGCTGAACCGGCTGATATTAATAATTTTAATAATTTAGGATTTAGTAGGAATTTAAAAAATTCCTACTAAACCGAAATTATCTTGCGGAACCAGAACCGAACCGAAATTATCCGATTTGGTTCCGATTCTACAAGTGTGGAATCGGAAACCGTTCGGTTTGATTCCAAACCAGAATCGAACCGAACTGTTGAGCCTGGCCGAATCTATTGTAACATATCACAAGCCCGGGTCATTATTCTTTTTGGGCTAGCCCCTCTCATTATTACTAATGAATTGTGCTCCTAACACCTATATCATTATCTCATCTCTATAAAATCATGCATAGAGCCGAACAAACCGGATACTTATTATCTACAAAAAGAAAATGGGAAATTACCAACTAAGAGTTGCTTTCTATACAGCCGAACAAACCGGATACTTATTGTCTACAAAAATAAAATGGGAAATTACCAACTAAGAGTTTGCTTTTTATACAATAAACTTTTGCTTTGAACAATTGTTTTGTTTGATTTTCCAACAAGAATGAAGAAATAATGTTCAGTTCCAATCCAAACTCATTTGTTGACGGCTGATTTTGGTCTCAGGGTAATATTGGAATATCACTCCCGAAAATCCTCCCTCAATAGTGAATTTGTTTGGTTATGGGGGACCAAAGGCAAATTTAGCGAAAAACAGATAAACACACCAAACAACAAGGGGATTTAACGTGGTTCGGTGGATTTGGATTCGACCTACGTCCACGGACACAAAAGGGATGGTACTTTTATTACTCAAACACTCTTCTCAAATCTCTACAAGTCAGAGCTTAAGATTCAGATTACTAGTTTTGTTGGTGATCTTATGATTTTTAGGATCCCTTTTACACATACTATGCTCTCCTATTTATAGTAATACAGAAATCAGACTCCTATTTATATGAGAAATCCTATTTGAACTTAGTCTCTTCTTCTTGCAAGGATTCCCAGCCTGATGTTCCCTTCTCTTTTCTTCTTCCTTTTCGGATTCTGACTCCATCTCCTTGTGAAAGTAGGATAACTCGCTTATCTTATCCGTTAGAATAGAGTGTCGTCATCTTTAACGCGTCTCGCCGTCTGGTCGGTTTTTATGTGGTCGGTCATGACAGTCTTTTATGATGAGAGTGTTCCTGCCGACCTTAAAGTGCTCGGTCAGGGCTGGAGGTTAGGAGTTTTAATACCCCTTCTTTCTTTCTTTATTCATGTTCTTAGTTTCTTAGGTTTCTGACTTCTCTGGTTTCTCCCAGCTTGTTGGCGAGATGCTCCAAAGGTTTCTCGTCAGGTTCGGAGGCGGGTACATTGGGCTCGGGGGTATGCTGCCCACTGGAGGAAGTTGGTCAATGATGCGGCCTTTGTTGAGTCAGGCCTTACTCAGACCGTCCCTCCGGAAGTCTCTGGTCGGATAGGTAGGTGTCTGATGGCTGTTTTGATGATCTTCCCTGTTTGTTTTATCATGTTTGATATCTTTGTTATATGCTCGGGTCCTGATTTTCCTTTTTTTTTTGTAGGCATGTCGAAGAGGCCAAAATTTCTTGAGAAGTTGGCCGGTACCATGAAGAAAGTCGGTCATGCTGAAACGGGAACTTCCCGGGCACAACCTGATTCTGCAGGGGCTGAGAGGGCGTCTCAAGGGAGGGTTCAGCCGGCTGCTCGTGATCTATCTTCTCCTGGTGCACAATCATCGGGGTCTGCTCCTCTCACCAGTCCGCCGAAGCCTTTGAGGAAGAGGAGGCGTCAATTTGGGGCTGAGGAGACCGAGCTGGTCCAAGAGGAGGAGGAGGATCCTGTCCCAGGCAAGAAGAAAGATGCTCGCCGGGGCAAAAAATCTTCCGTGGGCTCCTCAAAAAAGCGAAAGGGTTCTGTAACCCTCGGGGTGGATGACCTGGGAGAAAACATCCGGGAGGCCACTTCCCATTTAGTGCCGGCCTTCAATGAATTGGCCGAGGTGATTCCTCCTGAGGAGGTCTCGAGGTATGAGGATATCTCGCCCGAGGCTGTGATCACCGAGATGAGCTCTCAGATGGCAAAGGTAGTTCTATTCTCTTTTTCTTTTCTGACTTCGGTTCTCGGTTTTCTTCATATCGTATCATGACCTTCTTTATTTTTGTGCAGGCCACTTACCTTATGGCGAAGAACAAGGACCTTCTTTTGAGCCTATTGTCCGATGGCGGTCAGGCCCAGAGACTTCAGAATCGTCTTACAGAGACGGAAACCAAGCTGGCCGACCGGGAGGGGGTGATTCAAAACCTTGAGTTGGCTGCCATCGAGAACTTCAAAGTTAACAATGCTCTTAAGGCTGCGGCTGCGCTGGAGCGAAAGCTTGCTGACAACGCTCGGAGGATTTGAAGACCGCCCAATCTGAAATTGGTGTTTTGAAGGCCAAGGTGGCCAGTGCTGAAACCAAGTTGAAGGCTAATGAAGAGCAAATGGCGTGGGCTCGGGATGATCTTGTGAGGAAGAAACCGAGCTTGAGGAAAGAGAGGCCGATCTTGAGGCCGAGAAGGAGGCTATCCGCCTAGAGGGAGTTGGTGACTGCGCCGAACTGATACCGATGGTGTTTCCGAGTCTGAACATGGATCCTATATACGCGGCCATCAGTTTCTGTAAAGGGGAGATCTCCGAGGAGGAGTTCCGGAAGTGGCTCCCTCCCCTACCGAGGAAGTGATGGATCATGCCTCGGTTTCGATCGTTCCGGCTTCTGAGGTTCCCCATGAAGGACGACCTGAGGTTTCTGTCGCAGGCGAGGACTGCCTTGAGATCCCTCCTCCCGAGATTGAGCCAATCCTCCCGTCGTCAGAGCCAGTTTAGGAAGAAGTTCCTGCCCCTGTGCGGGCTGAATGAGAAAGGGTAACCCGACCGGGGCCCTATGTACACTTACATATTTTTTGTAATAAAACTTTTAGTTGTACTTTGACATACATATATATATATCTTATGTTTATTTCGTGTCTCTCTCTATTTTTTTTGTCCGAACAATATGAGTCCCTTCAGGGGTCATTATGAACCGGAGGGGTATAAGCTGACCCTGAGTTGGGTGAAAGACTTGGGTTCTGGGGGAACGTTACTCCCCAAACCGAAAGAGTTTGACTCGGTGGGACGTAACCCGACCCCGAGCTGAGTGAGACGTTTGGGTTCTGGGGGCATATTACCTCCCCAAACCGAAAGAGTTCGACTCGGTGGGACGTAACCCGACCCCGAGCTGAGTGAGACGTTTGGGTTCTGGGGGCATATTACCTCCCCAAACCGAAGAGTTCGACTCGGTGGGACGTAACCCGACCTCGAGCTGAGTGAAGGATTTTGACCTGGGGGAATGTTACCCCTCCCCAGTCCAAAGAAACCGACTCGATGGGACGTAACCCGACCCCGAGTTTAGAGAAACCAAGTGACCTCGGCGGAACGAATCCAGCCCCGGGCCCAATAAATAGGTGGCCTCGGCGGAACGAATCCAGCCCCGAGCCAGGTAATCCAAGTGGCCTCGGCGGAACGAATCCAGCCCCGAGCCGAATAATTTTTGGGACTTGCACAGAAGGGAAGTGAATCAACCTCTTGAAGTCCTGCCAAATCCGGCATGGGCGTCCCTCTGCCAGACCGGCGAAAAACAAAAAAAACAAGTTGGAATAAAATAAAAAGTCGGGGGTGACTTAGCACCTATCCCATGAAAATGTTAAAAATAACAACATGGATGCCTAAAAACAGCGTCCTGCCCGAGTTTTCCAAAACACAATTCTGAATCTTTCAGTTCAGCGTCCCGGCGAACCAGGATTCGGATCAAAAAGAGCGTTTGATTGGTAAGGGCACATCCTCTACACGTCGGTCCACTGGGGAGCCTGTGTATTTCATGAGGGCTCCTCCTTACCACGCTGGAGTAGGCACACGCTACAGGGGCTCAACGCATCCCCGTGTTGTGCCTCTCACGGATCCGAATGATGAATGGATCAAAGAGTGTCCGGGACGCTAAGGGCATATCCCTCCTCAGGTCCGGTATCACTGGAGCTAGCAATCATCACGGGGGCCTCGTCACTCCCCGTGCTATGCTTTCCCACGGATCCATTACATCGGGTAAATGAGGATCAAGAGTGGTTCGATACATTAAGGGCATATTCCTCCTTATGTTCGGTAACACTGGAGTAAGCAATCGCCACGGGGGTATCATCCCTCCCCGTGCTATGCTTCTCACGGATCCTCTGCGTCGAGTATGTCCCTAAGGACCCCGAGCTGGGAGAGATCGTTCTGGGGGAATGTCCCGTCCCCAGACTAATGATTATGACTCGGTGGGACGTAACCCGACCCCGAGCTAAAAAAGGCACTTGGACCTGGGGGAATGTTACGTCCCCAGTCCGTAGGGCTGACTCGGTGGGACGTACCCGACCCCGAGTTGAAGAAGGCACTTGGACCTGGGGGAATGTTACGTCCCCAGTCCGTTGGGCTGACCCGGTGGATATACCCAACCCCGAGCTGAAGAAGGCACTTGGACCTTGGGGAATGTTACGTCCCCAGTCCGTAGGGCTGACCCGGTGGGACGTACCCGACCCCGAGCTGAAGAAGCACTTGGACCTGGGGGAATGTTACGTCCCCAGTCCGAAGGGCTGACTCGGTGGGATATACCCGACCCCGAGCTGTTTGGAATATTAAGGGCGAATTTCTCCTTATGTTTTGGATTGTTGCATTGAGTATGTCCCCGGAGTTCTTTTGCAAACTTTTATTTTTTAGAAGAGCGGATAAATAACAAAAGTTTTTATTGATACTTGGGGACATACTGCCCTTCTTACAACTCTCTGTGGGCCATTTCGAGAAAGGCTCTGTATTTGAATCCCTGTCCCTTATTTGTTTGTAGTAAGCAGATAGGAGGGAGGGGACGTTTACTGGAAGTATTTTCTCAACATCTCGGCATTCCATGGCTTTTTTAATCTTGTGCCGTCAAGCCGTTCTAGGATGTACACTCATGGTTTTACCACCTTTATCACCTTGTAGGGCCCTTCCATTTGGCGCCCATGGAGCCCTCCTCTGGCTTTCGAGTATTTAGGGTGACCTTTCTTAGCACTAGGTCGCCTGGGATGAAGGTGCGTGTCCGAATCCTTTTGTTGTAAAAACGGGCCATCCTTTGTTGGTAAATTGCTGTCTTCATGGCCGATCTCTCTCTCTTTTCTTCGATCAGGTCAAGGTGGTTTCTGATAAGTCATTCATTCTGCTTACTCTCGTAGTGCTGAACCCTATGGGAGTTTACTCCGATCTCTGCTGGGATGACAGCTTCATACCCGTATGCTAGGGAGAACGGGGTTTCTCCCGTGGAGTCCTTATAGGTTGTCCGATGCGCCCATAGTACTTCTGGTAGTTCCTCGACCCATAGGCCTTTGCTGGATCCAAGCCGAGCTTTGAGGTTGGCCTTGATGGTCTTGTTCGTTGCCTCGACTTGGCCGTTTGATTGGGATGGGCTGGTGTAGCAAATCTTAGGGCAATCTGGAGGTCCTCGCAGAGTTTTCTGAAACCTTTGCTGTCAAATTGCTTCCCGTTGTCTGTGATGATGGCTCGGGGAATCCCGAACCGGCAGACGATATTTTTCATCAGGAATTCAGTGGCTCTTTTCTCCGTTATGGTGGATAATGGCTCTGCCTCCACCCATTTGGTAAAATAGTCTATGGCCACGATGGCATACTTCGCCTGTCCTTTCCCTTGTGGCATCGGTCCAATGATGTCTAGCCCCCACTGGGCGAACGCCAGGGACTGAGCAACGTGGTCAACTGTTCTGCTGGTTGGTGGTGGAGGTTTGCGTTTTTCTGACATCCTTCGCACTTGCGGGCTACTTCTACGCCGTCCTGGTGCATGGTCGGCCAGTAAAAACCTTGTCTTAAGGCTTTGAAAGCGATTGAGCGACCTCCGGCGTGGCTTCCACAGATGCCCGTATGTATCTCTCTGAGCACATAATCTGCCTCTTCTTCGGCAAGACATCTTAAGAGGGGGACTGAGTAACCCCGTCGGTAAAGTACCCCGTTAATTAGGGAGAATTTGGTGCTTTTGTACCTTAACTTTCTGGCCTCTGCTCTGTCCTCTGGTGTTTCTCCTGTTTCCAAGTATTTTCTGATGGGTTGCATCCATGACGCTGGGCTTTCTTTATCTAGAACTTCTACTTCAGATTCCCCCACGCTTTTTTCCCGGACGTGGATCAAAGGGATTATCCTGGAGTGTTCGGCTTTTGTTGAAGAAGCGAGTCGTGCCAGAGAGTCTGCCTCACAATTGTCTTCTCGGGGGATTTGTTCGAAGCTTACATCTCCCATCTTCCCTGTTAGCTTTCGTACTTCGGTCAGGTAGGTCATCATGCCAGGTCTTTTGCTTGAAATGCTCCTTTTAGCTGCTGAACGGCTAACTGCGAGTCACTCTTTACTACCACATTTTGGATCCCTAGCACCGTGCATAGTCTCAAACCGCCCAGTATTGCTTCATACTCAGCTTCATTGTTGGTTGAAAAATTCTATGAGCGAATTTTAGGGCGAGCAAGATTTCTTCTTCTTTGTCGCTTTTTAGGACGATTCCCGCGCCGTTGCCTTGTGTGCTGGCCGAACCGTCTACGGACATTTCCCACTTGTCCTCGTCTATAGCCAGGGTCTGGGGGTCGGTACATTCGGCGACAAAATCTGCCAGGGCTTGTCCCTTTACTGCTGCTCTCGGGAGGTAGACGATGTCATGCTCACTTAGTTCTACCGACCACTTTACTAATCTGCCGGAAACCTCTGGTCGTTGCAGAATTTGTTTTAGGGGGTGGCCGGTGTATACCCGGATAGGATGGGCCTGGAAGTAAGGCTGTAATTTTCGAGCTGCCGTAACTAGTGAAAGGGCGACCAGTTCGTGTACTGGATACCGGGTTTCAGCGTCTAAGAGGGCTTTGCTGATATAGTAGACAGGCTTCTGGATCTTGTTGGTTTCCTGTATCAGTACTGAACTTACTGCTCGGTCCGAAACAACCAGATATAGGTTATAATGTTTCACCTGGGAGTGGTTTAGCCAAAAGTGGGGACTGCATGAGATACTGTTTCAGCTGCTGGAAGGCTTCCTCGCACTCTGTCGTCCAGTCGACATCCTTTTTTTCTTTTTGAATTACTTTGAAGAAAGGGTGGCATTTATCAGTTGCTCGTGATATGAACCGGTTGAGCGCGGCCACTCTACCGGTCAGACTCTGTACTTCTTTTACTGTTTTGGGAGACTTTAGGGCCAGTATTGCCTGGATCTTCTGTGGGTTTGCTTCAATTCCCCGGGCACTCACCATGTAGCCTAAAAAATTCCCTGAAGCTACGCCGAAGGTACATTTTTCCGGATTGAGCTTTAGGTTGTGTTTTCTTAGAAGCTCGAAAGTCTTTTTTAGGTCGTCCATGTGGTTGTTTGGTTCTTTCGACATTGTTATCATGTCATCGACATAACCAGCATTGTAATGCTGATAAGCGGTTTGAAAACTTTGTTTACCAACCTTTGGAAAGTTGCCCCAGCGTTTTTTAGCCCGAAGGGCATCACTTTATAGCAGTAAAGCCCCTGATCTGTGATGAATGTCGTCTTCTCTTCTCTCTGCCGGGCACATTTTGACCTGGTTGTATCCGGAGAAAGCATCCATGAAGCTCAGTAAGCCTTGGCAGGCTGTGGTGTCTACTAGCTGGTCTATGTTTGGCAAAGGAAAGCTGTCTTTGGGCATGCCTTGTTTAAGTCGGTGAAATCGACGCACATTCGCCACTTGCCATTGTTCTTCCTGACCAATACCACGTTCGATACCCAATCCGGGTACCTTGCTTCCCTGATGAGACCCGCCTTTAGTAGCTTCTCGACCTCGGCTGCTATTACTTTACTCCTCTCTTGATTGAAGTTCCTTTTTTTTCTGCCTGACCGGCTTGCGAGATGAGTCTACTGCTAGGCGGTGATTCATGAATTTCGGGTCGATCCCCGGCATGTCATTGTACCCCCAGGCAAAAACATCCGGGTATCCCTTCAGGCATTCCAGAGGTCTCGTCGTATGGACTTGCTCAGGCCTCCCCCTATCTTTAAACTTTTTCCTGCCCCGTAAAGTTCTATCTCCTCGGTTTCCTCAGCTGCAGCAAGTCGAACACTTTTGTTTGGCCAGGTGCCTGGGCCTGTCTTCTTCTTCTCCCTGGTTCCTTTGTCGTTTTCGACTGTCTTCTGTGATGCATAGAGTTTCTCGTGAGAGAGTTGCGAAGCAGCTGCGAGCTGTTTTCTGGCTTCCGCACACAATTCAATCCTTTCCCGGGTGGGGAATTTTAGTTTTAGGTGGTAGCAGGACATCGCGGCTTTCGTTTTCATCATGAAGGGTCGCCCGACGATGGCCTGGTAACTGCTCATGCAGTCTACCACAGTGAAGTCTGTCATGATCGTCCGGGTCCGGGGATGTGCCCGACAGTTATTGCCAACTGTATTCTTCCTAGTGGGATAACGGCTGCTCCTCCGAAACCGTATAAGGGAGTGCTATCGTTGGTAAGGGTTGCATATTCTACCCCTAGGTTGTCCAGCGCTTCTCTGGAAATTATATCAACTGCGTTCCCGGGGTCCACTAGGATTCTGTCTACTTCCGACCCGCTGATGACTGCCCTGATTATCAATGCATCGTCATGAGGGAAACTTACTCCTCGGGTATCCTCATCAGTGAACATTATTGGTACCGACCGGCCTCCCGGTTGCCTGTGCCCTGCTCTGTTTCTAAGACATCTGGTCCTCGGGTTCTGCTGTAATCTTTCCTTGACCGGTTAGAGTTTCCGGCCAGTGTTCTTCCTCCTGCGATGATATTGATTTGGCGACCACGTGCTCTTTGTCTGGCCGTCATGATTTCGTGGTCAATGTATTTGTTGTGATACCTGTTTCGTGCTAGATCCTCCATTTGCTCTCGCAGATCTTTACATCCGTTTGTTGCATGTCCTTTGGAGTTGTGGTGTACACAATAAGCCTTTTGGTTTCTTTTGTCCGGGGGGAATCTCATTTGGTCGGGTTCCACTAAGAGGCATTTCCCCTGGATCTTCATGACAATTTGTCCTAGTGGCTTCTTTAGGGGAATGTATGCATCTTCCCCGACCACATGGTTTACTTGGGTCGGCGCCCTTCTCTCTTGATGTCCCGGTGCAGTGGCTTGAATTCTTTGTGTTTCGGGAATGGTCTTCTGGATTCTCTTTCTGTTCGGCGGGGGGCACCCTCCCTTGCGGTTCTTTCTCTGATAGTGTTCCCCTTTTGGATACTTTTTCTTCGTTCTCCAACAAAACGAATTTTCGGGCTACCTCCTGAGCGGTGGCGTAGTATGGGGTGTCTTGGATCCTTAGATGGGTCCATAGCCTTCCGACCTTCAAGGCTCCCTTCAAGCTTTCCAGGGCCTCGGGGGATTCATACCCTCCGACTTCGAGTATCATATTATGGTATCTTTCAATAAAATATCTTCAGAGGTTCATCTTCCCCTTGCTTCATAAGTCTTAATTCTCCAATAGTCTTTTTGGGGACGCAAGCCCCTTTGAAGTGTCGAATGAATGACTTCTTAAGTTGTGCGAAGTCTCTGATGCTCCCCGGAGCCAGGCTTCTGTACCATAGGATGGCGGGTCCACTTAAAGTTAGGGGGAATACTTTGCAGATGGCATCTCCTACTACTCCCTGGACTTCCATCAACAAGACAAAACTTTCGATGTGTGATTTCGGGTCAGAGTGGCCTTTGTAGGGTGTCATGGTCGGCATGCTGAATCGCTTTGGGAATCTTGCCGACCTTTTTTTTTCCGCGAGGGGAGATTCATCTTTGCCGTCCTGGACATCCCCTCTGTTTGTATTGGGATATACTCCCCATTTGATCAGCTCCTCCCGTAACCAAGATTTCATGTTGCTATCTTTGGTTCCGCTCCGCCTCCTGCGGTCTCCTTTCTTTCTGTTATCCCGGGGGTGGTGTTTCTCGAGGTCGGTATCTTCTCGTACTTCTTCGTCATATTCTTCCTCCTTTCGCCGGGTGTTGCGAAGGCTATCATAGGAGGGGTCTGGTGACGATTTGTCACTCTCTTCCTCCCATGTGTCCTCGGTCTGGGAATCTCCCTGAACCACTACAGATCTTAGCTTGTAAGGATCTCTCCTCCGGTGCATGTCCTCCTCACTTATATCGACAATTCTCTTTCCTTCTGCTATGTCTTTCTTTCGTCGGCTAATCCTAGCCTCGAATTTTCCATCGTGTGCTCCTTCTATCCTTTCCAAGCGGTCTACTATGGTTTTTAGCAGAGTTCGGCTTTCCTCCTTTTCCTTCCTAAGGTTCTCCTCAATCTTCTCCATCCAATCTGCAGCCGAGCTCCCTGATGGTTGGTGGCTTCCGTCTTCCGCCATTGTCTCACTACGCGAGTTGCTTTTTGTTGGGCTCCCCACTGACGGCGCCAACTGTTGACGGCTGATTTTGGTCTCAGGGTAATATTGGAATATCACTCCCGAGAAAATCCTCCCTCAATAGTGAATTTGTTTGGTTATGGGGGACCAAAGGCAAATTTAGCGAAAAACAGATAAAACACACAAACAACAACAACAAGGGGATTTAACGTGGTTCGGTGGATTTGGATCCGACCTACGTCCACGGACACAAAAGGGATGGTACTTTTATTACTCAAACACTCTTCTCAAATCTCTACAAGTTAGAGCTTGAAGATTCAGATTACTAGTTTTGTTGGTGATCTTATGATTTTTTAGGATCCCTTTTACACATACTATGCTCTCCTATTTATAGTAATACAGAAATCAGACTCCTATTTGTATGAGAAATCCTATTTGAACTTAGTCTCTTCTTCTTGCAAGGATTCCCAGCCTGATGTTCCCTTCTCTTTTCTTCTTCCTTTTCGGATTCTGACTCCATCTCCTTGTGAAAGTAGGATAACTCGCTTATCTTATCCGTTAGAATAGAGTGTCGTCATCTTTAACGCGTCTCGCCGTCTGGTCGGTTTTTATGTGGTCGGTCATGACAGTCTTTTATGATGAGAGTGTTCCTGCCGACCTTAAAGTGCTCGGTCATACGAACCAAAGTGGTCGGTCTTCACATGTTGTGGTCGGGTCGGTTTCTGATGATCTCAACCAGCCAGGAATTTACCCTTCTGTCCTCGTCGTGCTGTCTTAAATGTTATAGTGCCTAAAAACACCATCAACATCATTAACCAGGCAAATATACTCTCAGAAAAGCAAAATCAGATGTATTCATCAAGAAAAGAAAATGTCTCATCTTCTATTTCGATAAACAACTCAAATCTGCTGCAAAAATTGGTTCTGATGTAACATGAACTCAGCTCTCTATTTGGTTTGGCAAGTTGTGATCTAATGGCATATCGTCAAGCCAATCTGCATAGATCCGATTGATTTTCTTGGGTCCTTTCCATTTTGATAAAAATTGCTTGCCCTGCCCTTCTTTATGCAAAGGAGGCAACAGTACTGTAGGAGATGAATCATATGCAGGGACCAATTGCGGCTTTACTGGAATGAAAACTGGATTCCCAGCTTCCCCTTCAACCCATCCACCAATTTCCTGTAATTCTGGTTATAGAAAAAATGTTGACATTATTAATAACAAATCATATGCGGCTGAACCGGTAGAATCGGCAATGGTTTGTTTTTAGTCAAGACTAATAGATGATAAATCGGCTATTGAACATTTTTGGTCTAGACTTGCTTCCCAACGGAAGCTTCACAAGTACATTTTCTTACGGTATTGCATGTGTCGGTGGGCTAAAGTGTTTACAGTGGAAGCTGTTGGGCCTGAGGCCTCTGCTTGAGGGCCCAATCAATTTTTGTTTAATCTTACACTAGTTTGGATGCTTATGGTAAAAAATATTATCAGATAATATAAACAGGTTTATGAGTTAAGGAATAAGCACTAGATTATAATATAAAGTCAAAAAATAAGTTCATATTGTGAGATTATGTAATACTTCAGTAACCCAACGACTACTAAGTTATACAGACAGATAATTCAGAGGCATGATATATGGTATAAATCGTGTCCAAGCATGGACATGCTCACGAAATCACTTTTTCGAGCATTCGATAAATTCCTCACAGTTCCGATACGAAATTTATTATAAGATTCAATACGAATAGCTCTTAGTATTTGAGCTGTAATCTTTTCATACAATCTCGGATTCTTATGAATTTTATATCGTTGGAAAGCTAAAACTGAGACCTACAACTTACGCGTTAGACATTCCTCCAAATTCGAATCAGAAACATGTCAAAAATAAAGCACAAAAATTTGAGAACAATAACCAAAGATTAAACTGGAGAATTCTCATAGTTTCTAACTTTTTCATCATTTACCCATGTTGCAAACAGGCCCTAGTATAAAAAGGGACCCTATTCATTCAACCCTCATTTTTGTTGAGATGATGAAATGTGAGAGAGGGAGAAAACTCTAGAATTCTCTTCACTTATAGGAGGAGAACTCCATAATTCTCTTTATTTCTTCGACCAAAATCAAGTGATTCAAACCTCAATCACCCATGCAAGCTTAGAAGAGAGAAAATGAAGCTTGGAAGATTTTGCTAGTGAAGAAAGAAGTGAATTCAAGGTGGATTAGGTTTGACCCAAATCTTAATTTACTGATTTTTGAAGGTTTGATGATTTGAGTATGTTGTTGGCTTGAATTTGATGGTGTATTTGTTGGGATTTGTATGCCCGACAAGCAAATATGTTCGAAACATGATTGATTAATAAATTTGTGATTCAATTTTATTCCATGTATGCATTTTGATTTGCTTGATAAAATTCATGAAAATTCCGTGATTATTTATGTAGCTTTAAATTAAACATATATGTGTATGTAAAATGTTACATGCATGTACGCATGGATAAAATTTAAAGAGTAATAATCAAAATTTGTCCATGACTATGATTTGAAGTTGGGAATCTTCAAATCCAAAGTCATAAATACAGTTCATTCCATTATGAATGGTATAGTTCTATCCAGACTATATTATGTAGAGACATAAAAATGAATGTATTTTATATAATAAGATTATATTGGACAGGACCCGATAAAATTGAAAAGTTCTAATAATTCCGTTAAATATGGAACATCAATTTTATCATAATGATGGTCATATATGTGATGATCTAAAATCATTATATTTAGCAGACTCATATATCATATTAATTTATTCTTTAATTTACTCGGTATGGTTTTGTATTTATTACATTTCGTAAACCTTGTATTTTGGGAATGAGTTGAATGAATAGCTGGGAATGCTAACCTGATATAATGAAATCCATTCATAAGATTCTCTTGTTTGTTAGTTCAGGACCTGAACGATTAGCGCGCAAATTCATAAAAGTTATGAATTAATTGTTCACTTGAGAACTAATGGAAGTCAAGGATAAAGATGTAACTGGAGAGGTTGACATATATTTTATACCTAGCTCCTTTACGAATCTGTTATGGAGGATCATTGCATAGGTAATGACTATATCAATGGACGAATACTTTGAGTAATTAATTCTATAATTCTGAGAGTGCAATTCTGGGTATTTAGTGGAGTTACTGCAGAATTAATAATTTCGTTTGATTAATAAAAGAGTTTATAATTAATCGACGGAATTATTGGAGCTTAGAATTATAGGTCCATCGGTCCCCTCGTCGTCTTCTATCACTGTTCGAACGATTATAATTGCGAAGAAAAATAGTTGAGAATTATTTAAAATAATTATGAATTATTTTACACTCTAATTATTCCATATAGCTCTTGTTTGGAAATTATGACAAATGTTGTCTTAATATATTTATTAATAGATAATGTATCTATTTATTAAATTATGAAAATTAATATTTATTTAATTTGATTAATTAAATTTTAATTTAATGAGATAATATTTTAAAAAGTTGAAATTTTGAAAATTGTTTTTAATGAATTATCTTTGATAATTTATAGGATAAATATCAAAAGATTTTATTTTTGATTTTTTGAAAATTAAAATTAATAATATCCTTAATGAATTTGTTTTGATCCAAATTCATCCATGAGATAAGAATTCTATTTTGATCAAAAAAGTTGATCCAATAGAAATCTAATACAAAATAAAAAAAACGTGAGCTGTGTTGTTGAGTTTTTGTTTTTGTTTTAAAAACAATCTGGTTTTGATCAAAAAAAATATAGCAAGTAACAACAACAACAATTTTCTAACGACTAGTTTCTCTCAACGGTAATATATCCGTTGGAGACCGGCATACCGGTACCATACCGGGTTACATACCGGTCTCAGCAGTGACTGCAGGGACAATTTTCATTTCTATATAAATGAGTCCTAAATTCGTTTTTGCTTGGCTCTTGCACCTTCATATCATTTCTTAGAAAGTAAAAACAATAGTGTCTTAAATCTTCAAATACTTAAACACTCATACAAGCTCACACACACTACACCTTCATATATTTTGTAGTGAGCTTAGAACACTTGGGTTTGCAACTTACACAATCTTCTTAACATTTGTAAGTGTCCAAGTGTGTTTCAATCTTCTTTAAACAAAAACAATTGTGGTTGTGAAATCCCATTGTTTGGGTAAAGTGTAAAGGTTGTGAGTGTGCCTACGAACAAAACTCAAAGTGTAAAGGTTGTGAGTGTGCCTACGAACAAAACTCAAAAGTGTAAAAGGTTTGGAGTGTGCCTTTGCGGAAAACTCTTGGTTGCGAGTGAACCAAGGAACTCGATTCTAGTGGAAATCTTCAAGCAAGGCTTGGGGGAGTGGACGTAGGCACGTTTGGCCGAACCACTATAAATCGCGGTGTCGTATTTCTCTTTCCATATACTTTTACTATTTACAAGTTTAGTTATGCTTATATATATTGAATAGAAAACTTGCATATAGGCTATTAATTGGAATAGAGAACCTTAAGTCCCAATGTGGTAATAAGAGCTAAAATCGGTAAAGATTTTATAATTCCGCATTTGTAGCGATAACCCAATTCACCCCCCTCTTGGGTATAGAGATTTCTTGTCGCTATTGCTTGCAGGGAATTTCAATTTTGCCACAGTATATCGAGCTAGCACGGGGACCAAATGAACCTATAATTCTGAGCTCCAATAATCCCAAAATATTAATCAAACTCTTTAATCAAATATTCTGAATTATTAACTTTAGGTTATTCCAATAAAAATCCAAAGTTGCACTCTTGTTGCCGTAAATAAATAATATAAGCCGAACTATGTCGGTGTCCATCGATATAATCATTACATATGAATTAACCCTTCACGAGTTTCTCATAATTAGAGCCGGATCATAATATCCATTATACCTCTCTAATTATTTTTACCTTAAATGCCACTGATTCTCTAATGAATGATTTATTCATAATCGTTATGTATATTAATCTCTCTATTCATAATGGAAAGACTTGAGTAGTCTAACCGATCAAGTACTGAATCAACCCTCAGAGAAGATATTCTTTTACTTCTCGTAAAAAAAGTATATAAAATGAAACTAACAAATTACTTTATAGTCTCAATCAATACTTATTATCAAACGATGCCTAAATTATGCACCCGGTCTATGGTTTTCAATAGGCTTTGACAGATGGCCAATTGGAAGTTGAACTCGAACTCGAACCCCGATCACTCCTGCTACAACCTTTCCCATTTCTTGAAGCCAAAGCAACCAAACATAGACAGGAATGGTAAACCGGTGCTTCAGGGCAATTGGTGTTTTTTAAGCTTTCTGGGATTTTATTGTGCTTCTCTAACATTGTCTTCTCGCTCTCGCTTCTTTCCCATGCTATCAAATCTCCAATGAAACTGAAATATACCTAAATAAAAATATGAGTCGTTCAATAGAAAAAAAAATGCTTAGAAAATATACATAAAATAATTTTTTATTTTTATTGAATAAAATATGTCTCCAACCTTTCCCATGTGCTGTCTCAATTCATTTGTTCACAGAAATTAATTGAATAAAAATTCTAACTATAAACATATACCGATAATCAAAATTAAACCATACATTATGCGAGTTCTAAACTAATTATTCTATAAAATATATCACTTATAAAAAAAGCTATTTACTTTCGAAACAATCTTGACTATAATATAAGTGTAACTGATTTAAATAATTGTAGTAATTATACCTTTTATTCACAACAACAATGAGGAATTTACTTTGGCAAATTTTGTTTTTTGAAAGTAAAAGCACCCCATAACCTATGAAACTTGTCAGAGGCTTGGGAAAATGCTCTCATAGTTCCATCTTTGAGCCATTGATAAATCTGTTTAATAAAATGTCTGGCTAAGATAATAGGCAAAAGGGTCCACAAGGCCAAACACAGCCAGCCAAGCAAGCGTGGGAGGAAAATAGAAGCTAGAGAGATTGAAGCCAGAGCACCAGAGCTGAGAATCACATGGCTAATAATGTTTCGTAATAACCAATTTGCTTGGCGAATTTTTTCCTTGCTAATAGTTAATCCCAAGCAATAAATACAAGCGGCTCCAAAGAAAATACACATATGTACTGGATGTGTATCAAATGGGGATACATTTTTATTCTGATAATCAACTTGTAGCAGCGCAATTAGTAACGGCATTAACACTAAGTAGATCGAGTGATGCGGAGAAGAGAGAAGCCAAGACTGATCATTTGCAAGACTACCAAAACAGGAAAAAGAGCAATTAAGTTTCGTATTAGATCAATCATATATATAATAAGAAAATGCAATCAAGATCAGTTCATATCTTAAGAATTATAAGGTTTTAGTTTGGGATTGCTAGGAGGGCGAAGTCAGAAATCTTTTTTAGACTAGGCTAAATAATTTAAATAAAATTTCATTGATATATAAGAAAGTTAAAGAAATCTTTGTCAGAAATCAAACTCTTGTTTAAAGAAATCTTTGTCAGAAATCTATCCGCTCTAAATTTCAAAAATTCTAAAAAATATTTTAAATATGATTTTTATATACTCACAAAATATAGCTTCTGCCGCTTTGGACAATTGGTTTCCTCTTGCTTGCTCTTTTCGCGACCATAACTCCAGTAAATTTGAATTTACGTGTAGCTCTGTTAAAGTTTCCAACTTCTTTATTCTCACCGCTTTGCTCGGCAAACCTTCTCATAAATCTATAGAAACAGAGATTGTTTGCAGCTTCACTTAATTATTTTCCCCGCTCTTTTTTGTTTATGATATGAGGACTAATGGAAGTGAAGTGCTACAGCTACCGGCCGGTTGCCTTTTATAGTCTTCGTCTGCCCATAAATAATAAATGACCCTCTAGTTCTGCAAATATTTAATTAAATTTGGACCACTTTCGTAAATGGGGGTTTGAGCTACGGGTGGGCGCGGTTCGGTTTGGTTCGGTTTTTGCTAAAAACCGAACCAAACCATTTTTTAGGGTTCGGATTTTTTACCTCTCAAACCAAACCATTAAATAACGGTTTGGTTCGGATTGAAAATTTTTTAAACCAGCGGTTTACGGATTGGTTCGGTTCGGTTTACGGATTATTATATTTAATATAAATTTTCATCCACTTAAGTGAAGATAAAAAAAAAACTAGTAGTATGAAGTGCGGATTGAAAAATGAGGCACAATTAATTCGTGTATTTTTTAAAAATTACTTTGAATAATGATGCTAACATCATAAATCTAACATCTTACTTTCAAGAATAATGATGCTACTATAAAATAAAAAATTTAAGAATAAAAGTATTAACAAATAAAAATATTAACAAATAAGTATATTAATAAAAAATTTAAGAATAAAAAAATTAACATACTAATAAAAAGAAAACATATAATAAAATTAAAAGAAAAATATAATTTTTTTATAAAAATATATAATTTTTTAATTATAACGGTTCGGTTCGGTTTAACAGGTGCGGTTCGGATTAGCTCCTGAACCGAACCGTAAACCGTTTGGGGTGGGCCAATCCGAACCGCAAACCGAACCGTTAGAAAAAAAACCGCAAATTCGGTCCGGTTTGGTTCGGTTTGCGATTTGGTTTGGTTCGGTCGGTTTTTTTGCCCACCCCTAGTTTGAGCAATTTCGTAGAGGGGGATTTGACCATAAATCTTCAACGTTTAATTAAATTTGGACCAATTTCGTGAAGGGGGATTTGAGCAATGCAGAGAAGCTTCGTATTCTTATTTGCGTACCCCCAAACACCTTGGTGCAGAGAAGTCACGATAATAAATTTGTCGCGGGTCGGTAGGAACCTTTTATTTATTTATTGTGGCAAAGTATACAAACTTCCCTAGCAGTAGTTTTGGACTATAATCAAATGCAACTCAAGAATTAACTAAATATAAGAGAGACGGGTAATAAAAGAAACGAAAAATAAACTACCAATGGTAGTTGTTAGTATTAATGTTGGTAGTGGTTAGTATGTAATTAATATTGATATATATAATATTGATGGTAGTTTATATATAATTAATTAAATTTGGGGGGAGGCACTCATCACAGCAGTTCATGTTTTGAACATGTCCCCAGCGGTCGAACTGAAAGGTAATGTTCCTAACCAAGCTTGGACAGGTAAAGAAGTGTCGTACGAGCACTTACATGTCTTTGGGTGCAAAGCATTTGTACACATCCCAAAGGACGAGAGATCCAAGCTTGATGCAAAGACGCGACAGTGTGTCTTTATTGGCTATGGTCAGGATGATTTCGGCTACAAACTCTATGATCCTGTGGAGAAGAAGATCGTCAGGAGCCGAGATGTTGTCTTTGTTGAAGACCAGACCATAGAATATATCAGAAAGGAGATGAAGACAATGCCCCAGCAATACAGAGATGTGAATCCAGAACCTCACATACCGGTGCCAGTACAAGTTGAAGATGAGGTTCCCAGACATGAGGGTACAGGTGATGAAGCTCCCAGAGATGATGATCATGATCAACCACCAGTACCAGAAGCTGCACCAACAGTTCCACAGAGAAGGTCTGACAGAGAGAGACGACCTTCAACCAGATACTCTGCTTATGAGTATGTGCTGCTTACTGACGGGGGAGAACCCGAGAGCTACAAGGAGGCTGTGGAAACAGAAGACAGAGAAAATTGGGAGGAAGCCATGCAAGATGAGATGAGATCTTTGCATAATAATCATACTTTTGAGTTGGTGAACTTGCCAAGAGGCAAACGAATTTTGAATAACAAATGGGTGTACATGGTGAAGCAACAAGAACATATTTCACAATCCCGATACAAAGCCAGATTAGTCGTCAAGGGATTCAATCAAAGGAAAGGCATTGACTTCGATGAAATCTTCTCTCCAGTTGTGAAGATGTCATCCATCAGAGTGGTACTCAGCTTAGCAGCAAGCCTCGACCTGGAAGTCGAGCAGATGGACGTCAAGACCGCATTTCTTCACGGAGATCTGGAAGAAGAAATTTACATGGAGCAACCAGAAGGCTTCAGAGTCGGCGGGAAAGAGGACTTTGTGTGCAGACTCAGGAAAAGCCTCTATGGTTTGAAACAGGCACCGAGACAGTGGTACATGAAGTTTGAGTCAGTTATGGGGGAGCAGGGATACAAGAAGACAACTTCAGACCATTGTGTATTCGTTCAGAAGTTTTCTGACGTTGATTTTATCATCTTACTGTTATATGTAGATGATATGTTGATAGTTGGCTGGAATCAATCGAGGATTGATAATTTGAAGCAGTAACTGAGTAAGTCTTTTGAGATGAAAGACTTGGGGCCAACTAAGCAGATTCTTGGCATCAGGATCGGACGTGATCGGAAAGCCAAGAAGTTATACTTGTCAGAGGAGGAGTACGTCGAGAAGATACTTCAGAGATTCCAGATGGACAAGGCTAAAGCGGTTAGCACTCCTATTGCTACCCACTTTAGATTGAGTACGCAACAGAGTCCCTCTACTGAGACAGGGAAGGAGGAAATGAAACAGGTTCCATACACCTCAGCAGTGGGAAGTCTTATGTATGCCATGGTGTGCACGAGGCCAGACTTAGCACACGCAGTTGGATTGGTCAGCCGGTTTATGGCAAACCCAGTAAAAGAACACTGGAACGCCGTCAAATGGATTATGCGGTATCTTCGAGGCACTTCCAAGATGAGGTTATGTTTTGGAAGCAGTGACAAGCCAGTGTTGATAGACTACACCGATTCAGATATGGCAGAAGATGTGGATACCCGAAAATCTACTTCGGGGTATCTGATTACTCTCTCATGAGGAGTTGTGGCATGGCAGTCTAGGTTGCAGAGGTGTGTTGTACTTTCTACAACAGAGGCAGAATTCATTGCAATGACAGAAGCTTGCAAGGAATTGTTGTGGATGAAGACATTCGTCCAGGAATTGGGTTTCAAGCAGGAGAAGTACACTTTGTACTGCGATAGCCAGAGTGCTATCTATCTCAGAAAGAATTCGACATTTCATTCGAGGTCAAAACATATCGATGTGAGGTATCACTGGATACGGGACGTCCTGAGCTCAAGGTTGATAGAACTCAGGAAAATTCACACCGACGACAACGGTGCCGATATGTTCACGAAGGTCTTACCGAATGAGAAGCTTGAAATCTGTCGTGCCATAGCCGGGATGACAAAACTCTCCACATAGTAAGAGTGGGGAGATTCAGAGAACTACGATTGGCTTGATCCCATCTCAGGGTACGTAGGCAGTCATACAGATGCAGCCAGGGGAGGATCCTTTGGAGGATCTGGATTTGGATGATTGATGGTCGGCTCAGATTTTGGAAATCTTCACCGAATGGGAGATTTTTTAGAAAAAGCATGCAAGTTGGTGTCCAGCATGAAGTCTCCTTGCATGATCCAGAAGCATGCCAGCCATGCACAATGAAGGGAAGACAGCAGGGGCACCGAAAGGTGATGGAAATGTTGCCAGCCACTGCCAGCTTGCTGCAACAAGTGCCAAAACCGTGTGGCACTGTAGCACACGGTTTTGGCACTATAAAAGGAGCTTAAGACCATTTGTCTCAGCATCCCTAAATGTGTGAGTTAAGAGTGTAAGAGAGTTGAGAGTTTTTTGTAAAGTTTGGAGTATAAACTTTGTAATTCTTTTGTGGGTAATATAAAAGAAGAGTTTTCTCTCATTTCTCCTCTTATTCGTGTGAGTTTAATCACAACATCATTTAATTAATTTATCATTAACATACCAATATCGGAACATAAACCATGAGACTTAGGAAAACTTGAAAAATGGGTTAAAAATGACTGAAAATTAGATCCAAGTCCAGTTGTCTATTTCCTTAAGAACTTATTAGCCATATCTCAGTGCTTTACGGATGCCTTGTGATTAATGTTCTCCTAAGATTACTTGGATGTTTCTTCTAGAATGAGCTATCTTTTCTCCAATAGCTTGCATTTAAGAAAGAATGGTGGAAACTCACTCTACACTCTTGAATCTTTATAATGAATAAATATTTTAATTGAATGAAAATGAACCTAATGCCTCATTTTTATAGGTATGGAATGGTGCTTTGTGGGCACCATTTGGTTTAGGGTATAATAAAGGATATCTCTTTCATCTTTGTGTTTTTCTCATAAGGCACTTCTTAAGGGATATGTCTTTCTGATATTTTAATTTCCCACAATTCTCTAATATTAATACAGGCATTTAAGAGAGTTTTCGTGAGTAAAACTGCATCGAAATAGGTAGCTTTCGATTTGAGCATTCCCTAGTGAATGAAAATCGGATCTATATGGTAAACAAGTGACACATAGTCTTGAGTTATTATGTCGTTGGTGTTAACCAAGATAATAGTCATCACACAGTTTTACTTCGACAATTTCTCGTTCTACGATTGTGTTCAATTCGATCATGAATATTTGTCCCGGAGTGATCAAGTACTTAAGGGAATTCAGCCTTTGAAATTATCATGGAAACAACCTCATTTCTAACTTGAAATAAATGATCTACAGTGAAATGTAATCTTCATTTACCTTCATTAGGACTTTTCTCCTAATATAGTGATCATTAAAAACCTTAGCTTATTTTAACCTTGACAGATAGCACTCTTTGTCATTATAGGAATGAGAAATATTATAGAACTCTACAGTGCTTGTTTTGAATTGCATAAAATTTCAATTATCCTTTTTGAACCTAGATCTTAGGATCTCCAGTGGGTTATGTTGCATTTTCACAGTGACAATTCTTATCAAGCACATCCCTCTCGATGACTTTGTAACTTGCTCCCAAGTAAACATTTAGTAAGTGGATCCACTAGTTTTTCTCTTGACTTGGCATAATCTATGGAAATTATATAGCTTAAAAGCAATTGTCGTATGATATTGTGTATAAGACGTATGTGTCGAGACTTACTATTATACATTATATTTTTGGCTCTCTCTCAACAGTCGATTGACTATCACAATGTATGCTTATAGTTGGCTCTGGTTTTAACCAATTTGGAATATCCTACGAGAAATTTGAAGCCATTCTGTTTCTTCTGTTGTTTTATCTAATGCTATAAACTCAGATTTCATAGTAGACCGGGTAATACACAGTTTGCCTCGAGGATTTCCATGACACGGCTGCACCACCAACTACTGTGAAAATAAATCCACTATTGAACTTGGAATTGTCTATATCAGATATCCAGTTAGCGTCGATGTATCCCTCTAGAACAGCAAAATATTTTTTATAATGCAAACTATATTTTGAAGTTTCTCTCAAATACCTCAAAACTCTTACTATGACATTCCAGTGGTTATGTTCTGGATTACTTGTATATCTGCTAAGCTTATTTACAACTTGAGCGATATCCGATCATGTGCAATTTTGAGATACATAAGACCTTAGATGATTCTCGAATACTTTAATTGCGACACACTCGAATCAGTATTCTTTGATAAATAAAGAGTTAGGTCCACATGAGTTCTAGCTACATTTAGATCTCATTTATTATATTTCTCAAGTATTATCTCACATAGTGAGTCTGAGACAATATGTATCCCTCTAATGTTCTAGAAATCTTAATTCCTAAGATCACAACAGCTACTCCTAAATCTTTCATATCAAATTTATTAGTTAATACTTTATTGGTAAACTGAATCATCTCTGATTATTATAAATTATCAGTATATCGTCCACGTAGAGACACACAATGACATACCTTTTTGTTGACGTCACTGCATGCATAATGCATGCAGTGTGCTTGCCAGGCACAAGGCAGTTGCGCCGAAAGAAGAAAAGAAGCTGGCAAATGCTATGGCAAGCTGTAAACGTGTGCCAAACCGCGTGGCACTGTTCACGCGGTTTGGGCACTATAAATTAGAGCCCTCCAAGCCATTGTAATGTATCCCAGAAGTGAGTGTAGAGAGTTGAGTGAGTTTTGAGAGTTTTTTGTAAAGCTTTAATTGTAAGCTTTGTAATTCTTTGTTTCGTATATAAAGAAGAGTTTTCTCTCATTTTCTCCTCTCGTGTGTGAGTTTAATCACAACAAGTGGTATCAGAGCTACGGTTCCACGGAGGGATCCCGAAATTCGGTAACGAAGTTTCGGTTCGGAAAGTCGGTTCCGACCAAAGTTGTCAAAAATCGATTTTGAGCATACCATCGGACTTTTCACGGCGAGACGAGCACGGCAGTATTTTCCGGCGATCGAACGGAGGTCCGGCGAGCCCGCACGCGCTCCACGCGCCAGACAGAGGCCAGCTTACGTGCGCCACGCGCACTCCCGCCCCGCGCTTCACGCGTCGTCTGAAGGTTGAAGACGCTAAGTCAGCGCCACGTCAGCCGACACGTGTCGCCAGTCAACCGCCACGTCAGCCGTCTTGCACAGTCAGCAGCCCAGTCAGCAGTCCACGTCATCAGCCCAGTCAGCGTCCACGTGGCATCCAGTCAGCAGCCACGTCATCGACACGTCATCTGCCACGTCAGCGAAGTTGCCACGTCAGCGGTGCCTGGTAAATTTCAGTTAGGTCCCTGAACTTTCTGGAAATTACAATTTAGCCCCTATTCTTTCACAAATTTACAATTTAGTCCCTAAACTTTTTGTAAATTGCAATTTAGTCCCTGAACTTTTCCGTATTTACACTTTGGCCCCTAAACTTTTGGAAATTGCAATTTGACCCCTGTAATTTCTGAAATTTGCAATTTGGTCCCTGTGTCGAATTTTGACAAACGAAGTGTCATTTCCACCATTTTCAACCGTTTCGGACGCAACGGTGTCGGTGAGGTCCGTTTTTTGAAATTCTGCGTAGAATTTTTGTGATGGAAGGGGGCAACGGAAAAATGATTTTGTTAACCAGTACAAACTATTTCACATGGAGAGGAAGGATAAAAGACCTTCTGTATGTGAAGGACTATGATGGACCAGTATTTCTGGAGGAGAAACCAGAAGGAATATCCGATGAGAAGTGGGCTAATCTTCACCAGAAAACATGCAGTACTATTCGTCAGTGGATCGACGATAGTATCGTCAACCATGTTAGTGAAGATGCAAATGCACGTACCTTATGGGGAAAGCTGGATGAGCTTTTCCGAGCAAAGACTGACAACAACAAGCTGTACTACATCAAGAAGATGATGGGTTTGAAATACCATGAGGGTACAGCTGTGGCGGATCACATCAACGATTTCCTCGGAACCATGAAGGAATTGTCTGGATTGGGCATAGAATTCGGAGATGAGGTAAATGGCTTAATACTTCTTAATACGTTACCAGAATCTTGGGAAACGTTCAGATCTACGGTGATCAATTCAGCCGCAGATGGGAAAGTCACTATGGAGATGGCAAAGACCAGGATCTTCGAGGAAGAAAATAGGACGAGAATGCAGGAGTCAGCATCAACCTCAACCTCAGAAGCTCTAGTTACGGAGAAGAACACCAGAAGGGGGAGGAGTAAAAGCCGAGGCCCAGAGAGATCAGACAAGAACCGAGGGAAATCAAGAACGAGGGATATTGAGTGCTATCACTGTAAAAAGAAAGGTCATATGAAGCGGGATTGCTACAAACTGAAGAACGAGCAATCCAGGAGAGATGGTAACTCTAATCAAGAAAGAGTTGCTACTACCACCGAGAAGACATCCAAAGACTTCTGCATAATATATGAAGAAGATGTTGTGAATCTTACCAATCACGAGACCAGTGGGTGATAGATAGTGGCGCATCCATACACGCCACATCTCGCAAAGACTTCTTTTCATCTTACACACCAGGGGACTACGGTGCTGTAAGGATGGGGAATGACGGACAGTCCAAAGCCGTCGGTATTGGAGACATCTGCCTTGAAACAGAGAACAGGACAAGGCTAGTGTTGAAGGGAGTCAAGCACATCCCAGATATCCGGTTAAACCTGATCTCAACAGGCAAGCTGGATGATGAAGGTTTCTGCAGCACCTTTAGTGACGGATGTTGGAAGCTCACTAAAGGATCAATGGTCGTGGCACGAGGTAAGAAAGACTCAACCCTGTATTTGATGCATGCTAAGCTTTCAAATAGTAGCATAAATACAGTCAACAGCAATAAGGCAGTCGAGCTATGGCACAAAAAGCTCGGTCACATGAGCCAAACAGGGATGGAGATACTACGCAGGAGGAATGTTCTTCCGGAATTGAAGAACTCACACTTACGAAAGTGTGAACACTGCATGACTGGAAAGCAGAACAGAGTATCCTTCCAGAGCTCACCGCCTCAACGGAAACCGGAGGTACTAGATCTCATACATTCAGATGTATGCGGTCCGATGCAGATACGAACACTCGGAGGGTCACTGTATTTTGTGACATTCATTGATGATCATTCAAGGAAGACCTGGGCATATACCTTGAAGAGAAAAGATCAAGTGCTGTGAGTGTTCAAGGAGTTTCATGCTTTGGTGGAGAGAGAAACCGGCAAGAAACTGAAGTGCATCGGAACAGATAACGGTGGAGAATACAGAGGTCCGTTTGATCAGTACTGCAAGACGCAAGGAATCAGACATCAAACGACACCTCCGAAGACACCTCAGCTGAATGGCCTAGCTGAGAGGATGAACAGAACCTTGTGCGAGAGGATCATAAGCTTGCTGTCACAAGCCAAGCTGCCGAAGACATTCTGGGGGGAGGCACTCATCACAGCAGTTCATGTTTTGAACATGTCCCCAGCGGTCGCACTGAAAGGTAATGTTCCTAACCAAGCTTGGACAGGTAAAGAAGTGTCATACGAACACTTGCATGTCTTTGGGTGCAAAGCTTTTGTACATATCCCAAAGGACGAGAGATCCAAGCTTGATGCAAAGACGCGACAGTGTGTCTTTATTGGCTATGGTCAGGATGATTTCGGCTACAAATTGTATGATCCTGTGGAGAAGAAGATCGTCAAGAGCCGAGATGTTGTCTTTGTTGAAGACCAGACCATAGAGGATATCAGAAAGGAGATGAAGACAATGCCCCAGCAATATAGAGATGTGAATCCAGAACCTCATACACCGGTGCCAGTACGAGTTGAAGATGAGGTTCCCAGACATGAGGGTACAGGTGATGGAGCTCCCAGAGATGATGATCATGATCAACCACCAGTACCAGAAGCTGCACCAACAGTTCCACAGAGAAGGTCTGACAGAGAGAGGCGACCTTCAACCAGATACTCTGCTTATGAGTATGTGCTGCTTACTGACGGGGGAGAACCCGAGAGCTACCAGGAGGCTGTGGAAACAGAAGATAGAGAAAAGTGGGAGGAAGCCATGCAAGATGAGATGAGATCTTTGCATGACAATCACACTTTTGAGTTGGTGAAATTGCCAAGAGGCAAAAGGGCTTTGAAGAACAAATGGGTGTACAGGGTGAAGCAACATGAGCATACTTCACAACCCCGGTACAAAGCCAGACTAGTCGTCAAGGGATTCAATCAGAGGAAAGGCATTGACTTCGATGAAATCTTCTCTCCAGTTGTGAAGATGTCATCCATCAGAGTGGTACTCAGCTTAGCAGCAAGCCTCGACCTGGAAGTTGAGCAGATGGATGTCAAGACCGCATTTCTTCACGGAGATCTGGAAGAAGAAATTTACATGGAGCAACCAGAAGGCTTTAGAGTCAGCGGGAAAGAGGACTATGTGTGCAGACTCAGGAAAAGCCTATACGGTTTGAAACAGGCACCGAGACAGTGGTACATGAAGTTTGAGTCAGTTATGGGGGAGCAGGGATACAAGAAGACTACTTCAGACCATTGTGTTTTCATTCAGAAGTTTTCTGACGATGATTTTATCATCTTACTGTTATATGTAGATGATATGTTGATAGTTGGCAGGAATCAATCGAGGATTGATAATCTGAAGCAGCAACTGAGTAAGTCTTTTGAGATGAAAGACTTGGGGCCAGCTAAACAGATTCTTGGCATCAGGATCGGTCGTGATCGGAAAGCCAGGAAGTTATACTTGTCACAGGAGGAGTACATCGAGAAAGTACTTCAGAGATTCCAGATGGACAAGGCTAAAGCGGTTAGCACTCCTCTTGCTACCCACTTTAAATTGAGTACGCAGCTGAGTCTCTCTACTGAGACAGGGAAGGAGGAAATGAAACAGGTTCCATACACCTCAGCAGTGGGAAGTCTAATGTATGCCTTGGTGTGCACGAGGCCAGACATAGCACACGCAGTTGGATTGGTTAGCCGGTTTATGTCAAACCCAGGACGGGAACACTGGAACGCCGTCAAATGGATTATGCGGTATCTTCGAGGCACTTCCAAGATGAGGTTATGTTTTGGAAGCAGTAACAAGCCAGTGTTGATGGGCTACACCGATTCAGATATGGCAGGAGATATGGATACCCGAAAGTCTATTTCGGGGTATCTGATTACTCTCTCAGGAGGAGCTGTGGCATGACAGTCTAGGTTGCAGAGATGTGTTGCACTTTCTACAACAGAAGCGGAATCCATTGCAATGACAGAAGCTTGCAAGGAATTGCTGTGGATGAAGACATCTGTCCAGGAATTGGGTTTCAAGCAGGAGAAGTACATTTTGTACTGCGATAGCCAGAGTGCTATCTATCTCGGTAAAAATTCGACATTTCACTCGAGGTCAAAACATATCGATGTGAGGTATCACTGGATACGGGACGTCCCGAGCTCAAGGCTGATAGAACTCAGGAAAATTCACACCGACGACAACGGTGCCGATATGTTCACGAAGGTCTTACCGAAGGAGAAGCTTGAAATCTGTCGTGCCATAGCCGGGATGACAAAACTCTCCACATAGTCAGAGTGGGGAGGTTCAGAGAACTACGATTGGCTTGATCCCAACTCAGGGTACGTATGCAGTCATACAGATGCAGCCAGGGGAGGATCCTTTGGAGGATCCGGATTTGGATGATTAATGGTCGGCTCAGATTTTGGGGAAATCTTCACCGAGGGGGAGATTTGTTGACGTCACTGCATGCATAATGCATGCAGTGTGCTTGCCAGGCACAAGGCAGTTGCGCCGAAAGAAGAAAAGAAGCTGGCAAAAGCTATGGCAAGCTGTAAACGTGTGCCAAACCGCGTGGCACTGTTCACGCGGTTTGGGCACTATAAATTAGAGCCCCCCAAGCCATTGTAATGTATCCCAGAAGTGAGTGTAGAGAGTTGAGTGAGTTTTGAGAGTTTTTTTGTAAGCTTTAATTGTAAGCTTTGTAATTCTTTGTTTCGTATATAAAGAAGAGTTTTCTCTCATTTTCTCCTCTCGTGTGTGAGTTTAATCACAACACTTTTTTAGTAGAATAATTAACGCAATAAAAATGAGGAGAAGATCTCACTAGATGTATTTTCTTGTGGACCACCCGTGATATAAAAACAACGACTTACCCTAATTTATGTTAGAAAATTTCGGAAAACATGAGATAATAATCTGAAAAAATTAGTTGAAATACGCATAAATTGAGACTACACTTTAGTTACCCAAAAGAGAAAGAAGCATGGAATATAATCATTTATGGCTTTACAACACATGCGTATATATGAATTGAAGTCATATCTGAAGAATTACCAATTGTATCCAATAGACTCAACTTTTCATTAAATTCAAATGAAAAAAAATATCCTATTAAAAAAATCATGCTCAAGATATGGCTCATCAGAAAGTACCACTTCACATTAGCAGCTTTTCTATAATTTGTATTATTTCTATAATTTGTGAGTATAAACCTAATTATTTCACATAAGTAATTTTTTGTCGCATTTCGATTATGATTCGAAAAGGAAAAAAAAAATTATTTCCAATTCTTATAGATTTTTTAAAATTGAACATAATTTTACATCGAATCTCAGATGAAATGAAACAGGGACTTCATAACTCTTTTTATAGTTCTAATTTCATTTTCAGTATCCATGTTTTATATATAATAATGCAACAGACATGCTATGACTTCATAGATCTTTATATAGTTCTAATTGGTAGTTTAATTTTCGTATCTTTTATTAGCCGTCTCTCTTATATTTAATTAATTCAAGAGTTGCATTTATATATAGTCCAAAACTACTGATAGGAAAGTTTGCTAATATATACTTTGCCACAATAATAAATTTGTCCGGGGTCGGTAGGAACCTTTTATTTATTTATTTTTGATAGAGATAATTTGTATCCAGTGATCAAATTTGCACTATAAATGATTGATCAAAATTTGCATCCAGTAATTATTGACCACCTAGAAATTTCTATTACGTGGGTTGATTCCTACATCGGGGCAACCCCGGCCAAGGTTCCGGTTCCGAAATCAAAACCGTATTTGACCGATTTGGTTAGGGTCAACCCTAGGGTTCCAACCCCCCTCCCCCCAAACGGCTACTAGCCATTGGGCTTAGAAAAATAAAAAAACAAATGGATGTCCTAAATTACCGCTAATAACAATAATAAAACGGTTAATTTTAAGGGCATTTTAGGTAGCAAAAAATATTCTTAAAATGTATAAATATGGGTAATTTTTCATTATTTCAACACAACAATCTCTTAATTCTCAATTCCTACAATTTTCTTACTCTCAATTCTCTCATTTACAATTACAAATTACAATTTATCATTCTCAATTCTCTTATTCTTTCAAATTTCTTAAATAACAAATGACAAGTTCATGTGAGAATAGGGGTGTCAAAACGAATCAACGAATCGAATTTGTATCGAATCCTAAACGAATCGAATCAAAATTTGACGGATTCGTATTCGATTTGTTTATTAAACGAATCCTAATATCAGGATTCGTATTCGATTCGTTTATTAAACGAATCGAATACGAATATTCGTTTATTCGTTTAGCCAATGATATTATTTAATAAAATAATTTACCACACTTGATTTACATTAATTCTTCATAAATATATACATATGAAATATGTAATTAATATATTTACTAAAAATATCTCACCAAATATCGAAAATATTATTTTTTCTATGATAATTAGCTATAATTTCTCGAATCTTAATTGAAAATTAACAAGAACTAGTAAATAAAAATAATAAAACGAATCCTAAACAAATAAACGTATCAATGAGTTTAAATTCGTATTCGATTCGTTTAATAAACGAATCGAATCGAATTGACCAATTTATTAAACGAATCCATTTTTCTAAACCCGTATTCGCTTTAAAGCGAATCGAATCGAACAAATAAACGAATCCTGACCCAAATTGCCACCCCTATGTGAGAACACAATGTCAAATATGCTGATGAGTGGAAAATATATCACTATTTACCGCCCCTTTTACTTAATATTTTATATAGTTTCTCGGGTTTTATGAACGTTTTGATGTGTTTTAGTTTATTTTAGAGATAAAATAAAATTGGGACTCAATAGAATCATTTAGGACGAAATGTGGAATAAATAAGGGCAAAAACTAGACTTGACATTTTGATTTTGGAGATTTGAAACTTGAAATGGCGTTCTAACGAAATACGATTTCGGAAATTCCAACTTTGGGCAATTGTCGTATTTTGGCCATAATATTTTACTCCGATATCGGATTGAGGTGATTCAAGTTCCACATTAAAGAAGACTCAAAGATCTACAACTTTGACGTTCATAATAATTTCCACTACAAGAAATTACAGTTTTAGCGACAGAATTTAGCGACGACATATTCTATTTCAAAGTTTAACGACAGAATTGAAATGGATAATTAAATTAGGGATGGAATTTAGCGACAAAAAAAGTTACATCTCTAAATTAGAGACGGAAACAAACTTCCGTTGCTAATTAGAAATGGATTATTATTCCATGCTAATTTCATCTAGAAACAGAATTTTTTCGTCTCTATTCCGTCGCTAATTAGAAACGGAATTAATATTCCGTCGCTAAATAGAAACGAAATCTTTATTCCGTCGCTACTTTTAAATTTTCAATTTTATTTTAATTTAATTTCTAATTTCCAAGACTATTAGTAATTAGAAACAAAGTTTTTCCGTCGCTATTTAGAAATGGAAGTAAAATTATGTCGCTAATTAGAAACGAAATTAAAAATCCGTTGCTAAATAGACACGGAATATTTATTATGTTGCTACTTTTAAATTTTTATTTTTATTTTTATTTTAATTGGTAATTATAAACGAAATTTTTCCGTCGCTAATTAGAAATAGAATTCAAATTCCATAGCTAATTAGAAACAGAATTATAATTCCGTAGCTAATTTTAAAATTTTCATTAAATAGTTGGGGGATTTAAAATTTTAAAATTAGCTACGGAATTAAAATTCCGTAGCTAATTTTAAAACTTTCATTAAATAGTTGGGGGATTTAAAATTTTAAAATTATACGGAATTAAAATTCCATAGCTAATTTTAAAACGTTGATTAAATAGTTGGGGGATTTAAAATTTTAAAATTAGCTACGGAGTTAAAATTCCGTAGCTAATTAGAAACAGAATTATAATTCCATAGCTAATTTTAAAATTTAACTCAGTAGCTAATTTTAAAATTTTAAATCCCCCAAAAATTTAATCATTTCAGCGCCACTTTTTTTTTTTTTTTTTAAAAATAGAGACATATTTTCCGTCGCTAATTAGAAACTGAATTATAATTCCGTCGCTAATTAGAAACGGAATTAAAATTCCGTAGCTAGTTTTTAAAATTTTCAATCCCTCCAATATTTTCAAAAGTTTCCCGGTTGACGAAAATTTCAAATATCTATAAAATTTACAAATCTTCTCACTTCTCTTATCTTTTCCTCTATATATACACCACAATCTTTTTAACTCTCAACTCCAATACATCATCCAAAATTTTCCTACTCAATTCCATATACCATGAAATTTTTTCATACCTCAACTCCCATTATCAATCTTTTATTTTTCTTATCTCAATCTCTCATTATCAATGCACCTCAATATTATTACACTGGTGGCGAGAAGTGGTCATGCAACAAGCCAATCATCCACTGCCACGCGTGCTAAAAATTTAAAAAACAACTAAAAAATAGGTGGAAAAACTCTACATGTCATTTTTTAATTCGCTTGTGGTACCACGTCACCCGTACCACTGTTGCACCAAAGAATCTTTCTATGTTACGAAGCACTAATGTAACTGAATTGCTGCAACTGCCAAGTCTCTTTATAGGTTACAAGCTTACACGTTTTTATCCGAGTCAAGGCGGCATAAAGCCTAATAGATGATAAATCGGCTATTGAACATTTTTGGTCAAATAAATAAATCGGCAATGGTTTGTTTTTAGTCAAGACTAATAGATGATAAATCGGCTATTGAACATTTTTGGTCTAGACTTGCTTCCCAACGGAAGCTTCACAAGTATATTTTCTTACGGTATTGCATGTGTCGGTGGGCTAAAGTGTTTACAGTGGAAGCTGTTGGGCCTGAGGCCTCTGCTTAAGGGCCCAATCAATTTTTGTTTAATCTTACACTAGTTTGGATGCGTATGGTAAAAAGTATTGTCAGATAATATAAACAAGTTTACGAGTTAAGGAATAAGCACTAGATTATAATATAAAGTCAAAAAATAAGCTCATATTGTGAGATTATGTAATACTTCAGTAACCCAACGACTACTAAGTTATAGAGGTAGATAATTTGGAGGCAGGATATATGGTATAAATCGTGTTCAAGCATGGACATGCTCACGAAATCACTTTTTTCGGACATTCGATAAATTCCTCGCAGTTCCAATACAAAATTTATTCTAAGATTCAATACGGATAGCCTTTAGTATTTGGGCCGTAATCTTTTCATACGATCTCCGATTCTTATGAATTTTATATCGTCGGAAAGCTAAAATCGAGACCTATAACTTACGCATTAGACATTCCTCCAAATTCGAATCAGAAATAGGTTAAAAATACAGCACAAGAATTTGAGAACAGTAACCAAGGACTAATTTAGAGAATTCTCAAAGTTTCTAACTTTTTCATCATTTACCCATGTTGCAAACAGGCCCTAGTATAAAAATGGGACCTTATTCATTCAACCCTCATTTTTGTTGAGAGGAAGAAATGTGAGAAATGGAGAGAACTATAGAATTCTCTTCATTTATAGGAGGAGAACTCCAGAATTTTCTTCATTTCTTCAACCAAAATCAAGTGATTCAAGCCTCAATCACTCATGCAAGCTTAGAAGAGAGAAAATGAAGCTTGGAAGATTCTGCTAGTGAAGAAAGAAGTGAATTCAAGATGGGTAAGGTTTGACACAAATCTTAATTTACTGAGTTTTGAAGGTTTGATGATTTGAGTATGTTGTTGGCTTGAATTTGATGATGTATTAGCGATTATTGAGTTAAGAAAGTGGTGTTTTGTGAAAAATCCCCAATCCGTGAAATCCCTAGGAATGAAATTAAATTGGGATCCATGAGATGGATATGAGAAAATATTAGAGGGTATTATTGATGATATTTTTTGTATTTGTTTTGGTTATGATTTGAGTAGTGTTATAGAAGTTAAGAGTGAAGATGAAGTTGATGTTGGGTCCTGAAAACAAGCTGGAGTCGCGACACGCGCAACCAGCGTCGCGACACATACTTGGAAATTTCTCTCTAATTTTGTAACACCCCGGTAACCCGATGAATACTAAGTTAGGAATGGAATAATACTTATTATTTGATCATATGAAAGTGGGTATTAGGCTCATGAAATTACTTTAAACTTATTTGACAAATTCCTTGTAGTACCGTTAAGAAATTTATTTTAAGGTTCAACACGGATAACCTTTAGTATTCAGACCGTAACTTTCTCATACTATATCCGATTTTTATGAATTTTATATCGTTGGAAAGCTAAGACCAAGATCTACAACTTTCACGTTGTACATTTCTTCAGATTCGAAGTTAAAATAGACCGAAAATGTAAATCAGATTCGGACGAACCGTGTCTAAGGACTGATTTGGGAAAATCCTAAAGTTTTCAACATTTTCACCATTTATTTATTTTATCATCTGCCCCTAGTATATAAAGGGAACATTACCCTTCCACCCTTAACATTTTTGAGAGGAAGGGACGTGAGAGAGAAGAGGAAATTCAGAAATCCTCTTCATTTCTTCAACCAAAATCATGTAATCCAAGCTTCAATCATCACATGCAAGCTTGGAAATGAGAAGAGGAAGCTTAGATAGTCTAGCTAGTGAAGAAATAAATGAAATCAAGGTGATTTAAGCTTGACCCAAATCCTTTATATAATGGGTTTTCATGATTTGATGATTGTGGTGTGTTGATTGGATGTGCTTGAGGTTGTTTACATGACTATTGTGCTTGAAAGTTAATAATTTGAAAAACCCCCCAATTTAAGAAAACCCTAGACATGGATTACATTGGAATCAATGGAGTTTAAGGTTGTAATTTGATGATTTGAGGATTAATAGATTGTGCTTGGGTGATGATAACATGCGTTTTGTTGGAAATTGATTGAGAGTTGAATTTGTTTATTTTGTTCTAATGTTGAAGTGTTAAAAATACTTGTGTGAATGTAGTAAAGTTGGTGTTGATGTTGCTTGTTGATTTGTGAAGTAAGATAAAGGCTGTGTTGGTTGTTTGATGAAGGCTTGATACATGTTGAAGTGTATTAGTAGTGCCAAAAAGGAAGGATAAAAAGAGTTTGTATTAAATATAATGTATATCCACAATACATATCTAGTGTTCGATATAATGATGACCTTAATAAGATTAAGAAATTAAATAATTTTTATGTATGATAATATGTGTTATTGAGCTGGAAAAATATGGTAATGATGATAAAATTAAATAAAGTTAATAGAGGGATGAAATTGGTATGTTACGCAGTGAGTTTAATGAAGTCACATTCTGGACAGGTTGTGAATAATTACTATTTGCGCAGATTTTCTGCGTGAAGAAAGAAGAGCGTGTAAGGTCCAAACCTCTGAGACAAAGTCCCAGAAAGGGGTGTTTGATTAAGTGAATAAGCCTCCAAGGGGCACAAGTACACAAATTACAGTCCTAAAATTATGAAACTAAGTAATAAAAGATAAAATGCTCGTTTGAGTCTTCATTTGATCGGAGGCTTTTTCTCTGCATGAGTGAGCCATTTATAGTGAGATTTGTAAGCCGCTTGGGCAATTTCAATCCATAACTTCCATGTAACCACTGGGTCATGGTTTCAACCGTTGAGTTGTGCGTCTTAATCTCCTGATCGTGGAGGAAAAACTGCTTAACCGCTGCAATCGTGGGATTAACTGCATCATATGTACGGTTGTTCTGAGTCTTTTGTCGTTCTAATCGTTGTTTCAATCGCCCTGTGTCATTCTAATCGCTGTGTCATCTGGTGATC
Organism: Zanthoxylum bungeanum; assembly: GCA_019454045.1. Lineage (NCBI taxonomy): Eukaryota > Viridiplantae > Streptophyta > Magnoliopsida > Sapindales > Rutaceae > Zanthoxylum > Zanthoxylum bungeanum. The sequence continues at coordinate 47,916 of SKCR01035162.1, forward strand.
GCTCTTCTTTTCATCGCCCTACTTGCCTTCATCCTTTACTCCTTCGCTCTAGGCGATTTTGCTCTAGGGTGACTTTCTTTTGTCAATAATTGTCCCACAAAATCACCTTGATTGAATTGGAAGTGAAATCGAGGTGAATTTCTCCATATCAGGGTGATAGATGTCGGCCTACACGTTCGCGCCCTGTGGGACACAGAAACTAGACGACGCATACTGTTCTAGGCTCGCGGCCTAGTCGGGAGTACGGAGTAGCCACGAGGGACTAAACCAGAGAATAATGGAGTCGCCACCCGGTGTGAACCGGGAAAATGAGATTTAAGGCCGCACTCACCCCTCGTAAGGGAAGACCTCAAACCGTTGGGTTCGGAATGGTCCCTTACTTATGTCTCTTGTAATGAAAGGATTTGTGTAATAATTTAATCAAGCTTAAGTAACACTTATTTCCAAGAGTATCATGCTTCTAAGTTCATATGCGCAAAAATAAAACTTACACCTTAATTTTCATATATCTTACATCTAAGATTGCATGCTTGAAAGTAAATCAAAGTAGCAACGAACATACAACTTCATTGGCATATTGTATTCATGGAAACACAAGCACACATTAACCACGCAAGCACACACAAAAGCGAATCAAATAATGGCGAACATGTGATTTCATAGACATCTCATACTTGTACGTGCGGAAGCATTATCAAATAGCCATTACATGTCCATATGTAAATAAAAGAGTCAACTAAGTACATAATGCAAAAAGACACTTAGGGATGCAATTAGGCATTAAAGTAAGCATGCTATGACGTGGTGCAAAAGAAGATAACTAATATGGACACAAACACACATGTGAGCACTTTTCCAAGTGGTACGTGGAATTGTATCCTAAGTACAGACCACACTACTGTCCATTCGGAATCGGCTACGGAATTTATGTTTGGGTTTCCATCCGATATATTACAAGAAATAATACTCAAATGCTATCATAACATGGATATATGAATTGTAATACGTTAAGCCAAGACTAAGGTAAATGATGCAACCAATGGAATAAATGTGCTTTTCATTACGATGCGTACAAAGATAAGGATGACTATATAGGATTTCATAATACATGCGTGAATAGAGCAATGCTGTGCTAAAAGATAAATGACATGGCAAGAAGCGCGGCAAAGATATCTAGAATTGACACAAACACATGCGTGGGTCCTTTTTGGGGGTATTGTGATGTAGTTCGGGGCTGTTTTAGAGGTGCCTGATGCGTCAAAGGGGGCTGCTGTTTTGAGTGTTTGTAGCTTTGTATTTGATCGGCAAAGGTCTATTATTTTGTGGGCAGATTTGGTGCTGGTTGTGTGCGTGAAATTGGGCTGCTTGGGGGGTTCTTTTCACGGAAATCTGAAGTGATTTGTAGGGAGTTCGGTGCGACAATGTGTGGGCAAGAAGGCAGGGGTTTTCTCGTGCAGTGAGGGAGGCAGTTTTAAGCGGTGGTCAGGCTTAAGTGTTTGAGAGGGCTGTGGCATTAGGATAATGGCTTTTTGACATGAATGGTATATGTGGCTTTACGCGTGGGCTGAGGCTAAGTGGGTGAAGGTGTGATTAGCGTGAAGAGGCTTAGGTCTTAACGTGAATGAGGGTTCTGGTTTGTGTGTGAACAAATGAAAGTGCAAGGGCTAATAATATGGGTGTACCAATGGTAATAGATCGAGCCAAGACAGGGATAGATGATGCAATCAATGTATGAAAGACGCGGCAAATATCGTGGTAAATGTAGCCTTTTAGGCTTTTCTTCCCCCAAATGGAGAACCTTTTTAGTCCAACACAATAAGCCCATGCGCTTTTCATTACAATGCGTACAAAGATAAAGATAACTATATGAAACTTCGTATACCCGATTGAACACATCTTACATTCAACCGAATATACATCAACCGGCGCGGCAAAACATCGTGGTAAATGATTTTAACCCCTCAGAATAGGGGACTTTTAATCCGACTTACTAAGACCATGTGCTCGATCGCATAATGCATATGAAGAATAAAGACAATAATATCAAACTTAGTATGCCCGATTGAACATATCTTACATTCAACCGAACACACATCAACTGGCGCGGCAAAGCATCGTGGTAAAGGGTTTTAACCCCTCCAAATAGGGGACCTTTAATCTGACTTACCAAGCCCATGCGCTCGATCGCATCATGCATACAAAGAATAAAGACAATAATATCAAACTTAGTATGCCCGATTGAACATATCTTACATTCAACCGAACACACATCAACTGGCGCGGCAAAGCATCGTGGTAAAGGGTTTTAACCCCTCCAAATAGGGGACCTTTAATCCGACTTACTAAGCCCATGCGCTCGATCGCATCATGCATGAACAAGTAACATGCAGAATTTAAATGACGAATAATAAATAAATCAAAGCAACATAAAACAAAAGAAGGTGTCGTTTACTCAAGCGGTACGTGGAGTTGTATACCGAGTACAGATCATACTACCGTACATTCAGAATCGGCTATGAAATTTATGTCCGGGTTTCCATCCGATATACCGCGAGAGTTGACACATCTTTCATTTTATTCCAAGGCCACAACATACAATATTTATCTACTCAAGGGCCACAACATGCATTTTAACATAATAATCATGCGATCAATACTCAATAAATAATAAAAATAAATTGAAAACGAGTGTGAAAAATACCCTCAGGTCTAACCTTTTTTTCCGACTTTCGGACTTGCGTTTCGCGGAGATCGGAAGGGTACAAGCTCCTCAACTTCTCTGGTTCACTGGTTTAGCATCTTAGCTCACCGTTTTGCTATTTTGCTTGCTGTTTGACCTCCGTTTTGCTGCTGTTTCCTCTGTATTTTCTGCTTACTGTTTCAGGTCTTCAAAGCTACTGTTTTTTGTGTTTTTAGAGGTTCAAGGGCTGTGTTTTTCGGTTGTTTAGGGAGGCTTAGAGTGCAGTTTTTTTTATGTTACTGTTTTAAGGATTTTAGGGACTGTTTTAAGAGGATTTTGCTGCTGTTTTAGGGGTTAATTTTCGGTAATGTTACTGCAGTTCCAGGGGCAGTTGTTTTCGGTAATTGGATGGTGTTTGGGGGCTGTGATTTTCAGCACTTGTGAGGACTGTTTGGTGCTATATTTTTCAGTGATCTAAGGTGTTTATGGGGGTGTAATTTTCGGTAATGGAGGGCTACTATATGGGGCTGGTTTCGGCTTGGTGAGTGGAGGAGATGAAGAGAATTATGCTTTACTTGTTATGGTGCTATTGCCGTGAATTGTAAGAGATTAGAGAGAGTTGGGCGTGAATTGAGAGGGGGGAAGAGGCTTAGTTTGGCTTTGTTTATATAGAGAAGGGCTAGGGCTTCTCCTTATCTCACAATGAAGGGATTTGATTTAGTGTTAAAGAAGGAAAACAATGAATTTGATGGAGAAAAGATTGGTTTAGATTAGGAAGTCAATATCTTTAAATTGGTTATGAGTGATTTAATTAGGCATGATATTTCTTTAATTTAGTATATGATATTTTGGATTAGGAAGTTACAATATTTTAATTTGGTATAATTATATTTTATGTTTTATTTAATTGGTAAATGGTTTAATTATTTTATTTAATTCAATTACATTATCTAATTAATATTTAATTTAATATTTGATTTAATTTGGATGTAATTTAGGGTGATATGGGCGTGTGGGCCTAGTTGTGGTGTGGGCTTGGTTTGGCTTGGTGAGTGGGTTAGGCGTGTATGGGCTAGATTAAAAGGATTTTTTTTTTTTTTGGCCAAATGTGATCTAAACGGAAGTCCAACAAGTGAGCTTGACGCTAAATAAGTGAACAAGGATCTAACGAAATACCAATTCCCTTCCGACGACCGTTTCCCGCAATATCCTTAACTAAAAAAGGTAGTGCCTCCAACTGAGACTCATCATCGGGTTTCACATGCAAAAAATGCAATGCCTACACGCCCTATAATTTATTGGGCCGCCCTTTGCAATCCCCATGCGAGACCATCAAGTCTACAATAAATGTGTGACCTTTTCCAACATGCTTCATCATGAGGTCCATTAATAAGCCATTTTTCACGTCATGTCGGTGTCTCCTTTCAACATACGTCACACATCGAATCATATCCCAACACATGTCTAGGGCGACTCTCCATCCTTCGGCGATTTACGTTACGACACATGTCCTAAGTTGAGCCATTTGTCTGCGTATATAAGGATTCAGCCTACTCTGGTAGCTGAGGCCACTTATACTATGGCCGAGTTCAGAGATCTGGCCCGAGTTGATTTTGAAAAAGACATGGCCGATTTGATGAAAACCGATGCAGAGTTGTTGAGAGAATGGCGGAACCTGGGGGAGAGGTTCACTTCAACTGGTAGTACGGCCTCTTGACCATATACTAATTGAAATGGCGTGACCGAGGTACTCGTTCGTGGTGATGTTATATAAGCCCATAGAGCCTGACTCAAACACTCATCCCATCGCCTGGCATTATCCGTCACCATCTTCCGAATCAATCCTTTAAGGGTTTTATTGGACGATTCTGCCTGACCATTTGATTGAGGATAAATGGAGTGGTGTTCACTAGGCGGATCCCATATTCGGCCATGAAGCTTTTTACCTTCTCACCATTTAACGAGGTGCCATGGTCCACCATTATTGTTTGTGGTATACCGAATCGGTGAATGATGTGCTCTTTTATGAACTTGATAATCTGCTATTGCGAGATGTCCACTACCGGAATAGCTTCCACCCATTTAGTAAAGAAATATGTGGCGACGATAATGAAAGTGTGCCTCTTGCTTGATGCACGATAAATTTTCCCTATCAAATCTATCGCCCACCCTATGAATGGCCGTGGTTTAATGACAGTGACCATTTCGGTTGCTAGTGCCCTCTGAATGGGCCCATGCTTCTGATAAGCAACACACCCATTGGCATACGATACGCATGACTCTCCCATTTTCGGCCAATAATAGCCGCTCCGTATAATCAGCCATCTCATCTTTATCCCAGCCTAGTGAGCTCCACAAACACCTTCGTGTATTTCGGCCATAATAGTTTTGGATTCCGATGGCCCTACACACTTCAACAATAGACCGTCTTGGCGTTTTTATATAACGCATCTCCCGATACCACGTAGTTCAAGGCTTTGAGTTTCAGCCTTCGATCTTTCCAATTTTCGGGCTGTCTTAGAAATTCTTTGATCTCATTTCTCCAATCGTCCTCCTCTTGGACTTCAACGGTCATGACGTCCATCACCCTCTTTCGTCTCATCAGGGCTGGTTTGACTTCTTCGCTCATATATATACCATCTATGTTTGTATGTTTGTATCCAGAGGCCGCTTGGGCCAAATTGTTGGGGTTGGTGCTCACAGCGCCAATTCCCGGTTGTATTTCTTTATGAATACTTCTGTAAAACATTATTATTTTGAATAATATATGCAGTTTCTATAATATAATGAATCTTTTAATATGGTAAGATGTAATGACCTTAGAATGACTAGTCATGGTGCCGTTGCAAAAGCGTCGCAACTGACATTGAGTTGTATCATGACGTTGTCATTCTCAGACAGTTTCTGGTCAAGGTTTACACTACTTGGTCAGTATAGTAAATCGGTTGAGACTGGTACATGTCGTATACTGGAATATATGATTCCAATGGTTTCTCAATGAACCATAAGTCTTAGAGACTAGTATAGACGTGTAGGTGTTTATAGCGGATAAACACTGAATGAATCACCGAAGATTCTTAATGGATTGTACACCAACGTCAATAAGAATCTTGTCGGGTTGAGTAGCACTTGTGATTCTTAGACTTGAGATGTCACTGTGGGCACATGAGACATCTTCTACACTTAGATGGCAGTCACGTCATCGATCTATTAAGATCAGACCTCCGCCTGTTCGTTGGTGTAGATAGATCCTCAGGGTGTCCTGTGCGTATCAAGATAGGATCCGTCAGTTCTGTGTAACAGAGCATAGGTAGTCCATATGATTAGCAATCAGATAAAATCCATGGGCCCGTGGTACAATTTAGAAGTTAGTTCTAAATGTTATTTTTGAGATTGCTAATAGAATAGTCGACTGGATAATCCCTATAGAGATTTGACGTTTACATCTATATCTCTGAGATTTATCCGGATACCTGTGACGGAGGAATTATACATTTGCCATTACCTCGACCTGTATGATTCAGCGAGTTTATCCGTGATCGTCATAATTTACGGGTGGATAAATTATGGACACGAAATTGGATTTTGTGACGGATATGCCTGAATCTAGAGAGTCTCAATAATGAAATATACTCGTAGAGCACTAGGGCAACAATTATAAATAATATTGATTATTTATAAAGTCGTTTAAAGGTTAAACGCAAAATACATGTGAAAGGACCTGATAGTCATTTCCTTAATTTTTGTGTATTTGCATTTAATACTTGATTAATTCAAATGCACATTAATTAATTGTCAAATTGAGATATTTGATTAATATCATAATCATATATATGTATTTAATATTTAATGTAAAATAATACATATATTTAATATATTTGTATTTAATTAATTAATTAATTATTTAATTGTTAATTGATTAAATTAATTAAAATATAAATATCTTAAGGTTTAGATATTTGTTTTAATGACTAAGTTGCCATTTTTGACTAAGTTGAAAATATCATTAAAGTGTAATGATCATTATTTAACAAGTTGGCAAATTAATATTTAATAAAGCAAAAATCAATATTTGGATATTTGGTATATACCAAATTCGGCCAAGGCCTTATGTGTAGGTATATATTGCTTTGTTTTCTTTTAGGGTTTCATAACCTTGAAACACTTATCAAATACTCTATTAAAAGAAAAATAAAGAAGCTTGAAGAAAAGAAAAGAAAAACAAGAAAAAGTTTTTCTAACTTACTATTAGAGAGGAAAATGATCCTTGAGTTCTAGGCTTCATGCTATGAGTTTCTTTTGTTTTTCTATTCTTTTTTCTTTGTATTTTTGGTGGATGAAAGATTTGAAAAGTGTTGAGCATGTATTGAGTTCAATAGAATGTTTATAAAGTGTTTACTAGCATTCTTTTATAAGTTTGAGAAACTTGTTGATAATCTAGAGTTGTTGACTCACTCTTAAATGACCTAGATTTGATCTATAGTTATTTCATTGTGTTGAGACTTGATTTGGATGGAAGAAACATGATTGAAGTAATTGATTTAACCAATTTGGTCTAATTTGTCCAATTTGAAGAAATTGAAAAATTAGAGTTTAAGACCACTTCCAAATTTGGGGCTTTTCATTTATATGGTGTATTTGGATGTGTATATGATGCATGTAAAATATTGGGTTGATTGGATTTTGCCTTGATGTGTTTTGAACCATGAAAGTGTAAAATGCACAAACCCCCCCTCCCTCTTTAGGAGGCTCTCGGCCAAGGAAGCAAAAATTGGGATTTTTGTTGCTTTTGGTGTTTTGACATTTGGGACATGTTAAATTCATCTTAGAAATGATTTAGAATCATCCAAAATTGATTTGAACAATTTCGGACTAAAATGAACAAAATGCCAAGTGTAAGGGCAATTCGGTAAATTCACATAAATTTGATTTATTGAATTTTATTTCATAATTTTATTATTGGGTAATTAAATAAATATGTTTATTTAATTAATCCGAGAAATTTTTTTGAAATCAGAAAATTTGATTTTCCATCGTTTCCGATGCGTTACCGGATTCTGCCCCTAAAACCCCTACACAAGTTGTTGGCCACTTCGTTCTTTGTCTTCGAAAAATGTTCTAGCTCCGCATAGTCAAATTGATCTAGAAACTCTTTGGCTACATTCGATAGTGACATGACTGATGGGCTTTGGCATTTAAAGGCTCCTGTTACCTGTTGGATTACCAGATGCAAGTCTTCTCTAATAGTCACATGTGTTACTCCCATATTGAGGAGTATTTCCAACCCAAATATTAAGGCCTCGTATTCGGCCTGGTTTTTAGTGCAATATTCGTCCAACCTGATCACAAAATGGAACGATTCTCCCAATGGACTGACTAAGACTATTCCTATCCCTACTCATTTTGTTGTGCTAGATCCGTCAAAATACATCGTCTATGGTTTCAAACTGCATTCGTCTAATTCCATTTTTGTTTCTCTGATGGTACTCAAACATGGGTGGTCAGCTAAGAAATCTGTCAAGGCTTGATTTTTTAAGCCTTTTGAGGTTCATGTTGTATATCAAATTCTGACAACGACAATGACCAGAAACCAACTCTTTGATGCAAGATAGGACGATAAAACATGTACTTTATTATATTAACTTTAGTGATTAAATACATTGTGGTCGGACTAAGGTAGGCTCGTAATTTGGTACATGTAAAATACAAAGCCAAACACAATTTCTCCATTGGAGAATAATTATATTCATATTTCAACAATTGTCTGCTGATGTAATAGATAGCTATTTCGACGTCCATGTCATCGTCTTGAGCGATCATTCCAGCTATGGACTGCTCTTCGGCTGATATGTACAACTTCATTGGCCGTCCTAGCACAGGGGGTACCATCACTGGCGGCTGTGACACATATTTCTTCAGGCTTTCGAAATCCCTTTGATGTTCTTCGGTCCAGACAAACTTGTCCTTATCCTTTAGCCTCAATATAGACGAGAACAATTTAGTTTTTCCTGCACAGTTAGAGATAAATCGTCTTAAGAAATTATTTGTCCTAAAAATATCTACAACTCTTTCTTACTTCGGGGTGGTTTAGCTTCAGTGATTGCCCGAGATTTATTAGTATCAATCTCAATCCCCTGTTGGTGTAATAGAAAACCCAGGAAATTTCATGCACTCACCCCGAAAGCACACTTGGCATGGTTCAATTTCAGTTTAAATTTTCTCATTTGCTCGAAAGCTATTGCCAATTGGCTAAAATGTTCGTCCATGGTCACAGATTTAGCCACTATATCGTCCACATAGACCTCTACAAATTTGCCGATCATGTCATGGAAAATTAGATTCATGGCCCGTTGGTAGGTGGCCCCAGCGTTTTTTAGATCGAACGACATCACCACCCACTCATAACATCCTAAAAAACCTAGGCACCTAAAGGCCGTTTTATGTATATCGCTTTCGGCGATGTAGATCTGATTATAACCTACATACCCATCCATAAAAGAGTACACCTTATACCATGATGTGGAGTCTATTAGGGAATCTACCGTCGACATGAGGTATTGGTCCTTTGGTGTTGCCAAGTTTAAATTCCTAAAGTCTATGCATATTCTTAGCTTTCCATTCTTTTTCATGACAATGACGATAATTGATAATAATTCTATGTATCTAGTTGTTCTAATGAATTTCACCTCCAAAAGGCGTTCAACCTCTTTCTTAATGTCAGGCATAACATTGGTGCAAACCTCCGGGGGGTTGTTTTATATGGTCTATGGCTCGACATGATTGGCAACATATGCTCTACTAACGTTCTATCTAAACCAGACATTTCATTGTAGTCCCAAGCAAAACAATCTTTATATTTTTGTAATAAATTGATTAATTTTTCGCGTACCTGGGTCTCTAGTTCCTTGTTGATGTAGGTGATACGTCTATCGTCTTCGCTTCCCAGATTTACCTCGTCCAATACATCCTGTCCTCTCAAGACGCTCGCCTTATGCCGTCCGTTCAGAGCGTATTATTCTTCTTCCAGTGGTTGTTCGCTCTTGTGACTTCCTTCCATCAAACAATCTACCCCGCATGCCTCTCTTATTCTGTTTTCTATCTGGTATGCTAACAATTTATCCCTTAGGGCCGAAATTGTGGCCTGAGCTTCGGCCTCATTTTCTCGTTCCATTACATAGGCTATTAGATTGGCCCTGATGGCCGTGAGTGCAGCTTGTTCTTTAATATGTCTGTTCTTCATTTGAATTGTTGTACGTTGGCTCTCCAAAGACCACTGTGGTTGGCCTTGTTTGCGCGAACAAATCGTTTAGCAGACCTGCGAGGTATGGCTCATCATTTTGATCCACAATGGTATAATTTTCCCTTTTATTTAGAACTCTGGTCAGCCCGTAATTTCCTTCGTATATGAAGAATTCGGTCGAATTTGTCTCTGCAGTGAAAAGCTTGTTGTCGGCCTGTACTATTTCCACTTCGTCCATCTGGTTCCAGAAAACTAGGCACTGATGAAGAGATGAAGGAATGCATCGGCTGCCGTGTATCCAATCTCATCCTATGAGCATGTTATATGTGGTTGGCCCATCTATAATGAAGAACACTACTGTTTTCGTAGTACTCCCCACTTGCAAGTCTAGTGGAATAACTCCTTTGGCCGTTGTCGCCCCTCCATTGAAACTTGTAAGCACCATTTCCGTAGGGATGAGGTCGTCTTCTGATTTTACTAAACGCCCTAGCATCCTAACCGGGATTGCATTGATGGTTGCTCCATTGTCAATCAACACTTTGGTGATGGGTATCCCGTTGACCTTTGCTTTTACATACAATGGCCGCAGGTGCTTTGTCATCTGTGGCAGCGGTTTCTGGAATATCACATTCCCTGATAGGCCTATCTCCATTGTTTTTCCATTTCCGTTATTGGCCCGAGGCAGTTCTCCTCCCACGTCCCACCCAAAAGGTGATAATGTGACCGGTGCATCGTGAGAGACATTATTGATGTCAATCTTCACTTTTCTGCCTGGTAACAGTCCGCTTTATTCTGGGCATCCCATGTAGGACGAGATATGGAGATCGTCCCAAGTCTTCTCCTAACGTTCCGACTGCAGGGTTGCCGGCCTCATACAATTCTTTGAGGAGCCGATTCTGTGATATTCCCCTTCTTCGTGCTTCGGTCCCGATGTCTATTTCTTCTTCTATGTTAATCATTTCCTCGTCTGAAGCCTTTCTATCTATTATTGTGAGTGCTGTAAATTCTGTGTCATCAACATCATAGACCTGCTCCCCCACTATTGTCCCCCTTGAATTTTTCGGACAACAAGTAATGATTAGACATAATCGGTGGCATATTGCCAAACTGAATGATAATAGGGGGTTCTCCGTAGTCTGTTTCGCCTCGTTTCCGTCTATCAAACTTGGTACGCTCATCGCAGTTCGTTGTTGTCCCTTCTTCACCATAATTCTCTTTGTTACTTACCTCTGGTTTCTCCCTGACATAAGCACTACGGCCTGTGGTGACCTTCATTTCACCTTGTTGGCGCATCATGCGACCATAATTTCTCTGGTGTTGCCTCAGTTGAGTCCTTGTCATTTCTTCAACATGAGGATAGTTCCTTCCTGGATGTTGTCCCGAATACGGCCTACGGTACGAATGCCTTACATTGGGCTGATGAATTTTCGGTCTAAACGTCCTCACATTTTGGATGAAGTTTGAATTCTCGCCGTAGAACCTTGGTGCGAAGGTCTGTGGCTGCCATGCTACTGGATCTTTCTTTACGGGTCTTTCACATGTGTCTTCCAACTCTCTCATCCACTCTATATTGTTCTTGCACCGTGCACAAAGATTTTATCGGTCCCTTCGTTCTTGAGGTGCTTTAATCCTTTCCAGAGTGCTTGGACGATGGCAGTCCTATTCTTCATCTAGGACCAACTTGAAATTTGACAAACTCATTTTGGTAAGGTCTGAGTTGATCATATTTAATTCCACTGACTTTGGAAAAGGGTTGTCGTCTACTGCCATCTTTTTTTCGAACGTTATTCGTCCAGATTCTATGGCATCCTGCAAAATATTTTGAAAAACAAGACAATTATTAGTTGTGTGGGACCACGCATTATACCACTTACGGTATTTTTTACCACCGAATTGCTCGACGCTTGGCAATGTGTGGCGATCGCTCAAACTAATTTGTTTGTCTTTATATAACTGATCGAATATGGCATCGACTTTTGTGATATCAAAAGAGAAGTTTCTGCTCTTTTTAACGTTCTTTTCTTTGGCTTGAGGTTCGGCCCACGTCTTACAAACGTACGGCTTCCTTTAACCAATTCGGCCAAACATAAGTCGGCCGATTCGATGTCAATTTCACTTATTTCATAATCGATGTTCCTGTAATAAGTTCCTTTGCTAGAATTTTTCCTTTGCTATTCCTCTCTCAACAATCGTTCATAACGCACCACACTAGTGATGAGTTGGGGGAGGTCCCAAAATTCACGATCTTGAAATTTCTTTTTCAGATCGAAATCAAGACAGCTTTGGGCGATTCTCATAAATTCTTTTTCTGGCAAAGGCACGTAACATCGGTCTCGAGCCACTTTAAACCTTTGTAAGACTGTCTCGGCCCACTCTCCTGGTAACTGCCTCAGGTTTGCCAGATCGGCCAAGGCAACTTCAGATTCAGCCTTGTAGAACTGCGCATGGAACAACTCTTCCATTTGTTGCCAACTTTCTACTGAGTTGGGCGGCAGGCTGACATACCAGGAGAAAGCCACTCCTGACAGTGAACCATGGAACAACCTCAACTTATGGAAATCAATGATTTCTCCACACTGAAGGGTAAATCGCCTTATGTGTTCCATGGTGGAAACTTCCCCAGACCCAGTAAACAGAGAGAAATCTGGTATTTAGTAATTTCTAGGCCACAGATATGCCACGTCGATCCAATCTTGATATGGTTTCCGATACCTTGGCCGAATTGGCCGTACTCCCAGACCGAATTGATTTTGAAGGATCTCGGTCATCTGTTCTCTTAACATATCATTGCCATTAAATGGCATTGCTATGGGTGGCGGTTGTGGTCCTCTCACAAGTGGGACATAGTCGTGATTATGTCCCTGAGAAGCCTGGAGACCTTGGGGCAAAACCATTTCATGTTATATGTTGTGCCATATTTGGCTTTTGGTGTAGGTTTGGCCCTAGATGTGGGCCATTGTCCCCAAGACTTATTACTCCTCTTGCAGTCATAGGGATAGTGACCCCTTTGTGGATGAACATTGCTCGGACCAACCTCCTGACTGTTTGGTGTAGGGGGAGGTGTAGTCCACGGCAGGGATGTCCCCCCGTTTACAAATTAGGCCATTAATTCATTTAATGAGCTTAAGTGTTTGGTCATATTTTCATAATGCGAGTTACTAGTCGAGACAAACTTATCTATGACATGAGCATTTTAAGTCTAACCTGCTCGACAACATCCTGTGTGAATTCATCGAACAATGCGCGAACCGCATTAGGGCTGAGCTCTCACATAGGTTCGTATCAACTAGCGTCAGCCAGACCCAAGAATTGACACACTACAGCTGGAACGTAGGGCTGGTTGGTTTGCTCCAGTCCTCATTCCTCCGTAATTGAACCAGTTTAAGTGTTTCTTTTCGAAGGCATCTCCATTTTTACACCAATTCTCCCACTGTGGTCGCCAGAAAACTATTTGTGCAGATTTTCTGCGTGAAGAAAGAATAGCGTGTAAAGTCCAAAACTCCTGAGAGAAAGTTCCAGCAAGGGATATTTGATTGAGTGAATAAGCCTCCAAGGGGCACAAGCACACAAATTACAGTCCTAAAATTATGAAACTAAGTGATCAAAGATAAAATGCTCGTTTGAGTCTTCATTTGATATGGGGCTTTTTCTTTGCATGAGTGAGCCTTTTATAGTGAGATTTGTAAACTGCTTGGGCAGTTTCAATCCATAACTTCCATGCAACCGTTGGGTCATACTTTCAACTGTTGAGTTGTGCGTCTTAACCGCCTGATCGTGGAGGAAAAACTACCTAACCGCTGTAATCGTGGGATTAACTGCATCATATGTTCCATCGTTCTGATCTTTTATCGTTCTAATCGTTGTTTCGGTCGCCCTTTGTCATTCTAATCGATGTGTCGTCTGGTGATCGCTCTTCTTTTAATCGCCCTACCAGTCTTCGTCATTTACTCCTTCGCTCTAGGACGATTTCGCTCTAGGGTGACTTTCTTTTGTCAATAATTCCTTATAAGTCAAGTTTGTGATGTTCGATTGATGAAGCGTAAATTTCTGGGTGAACTATACATAAAGAGGAGTAACATATCCAAAATTTAGAATTTTTAGACTTAAGATGAGACCGGACCGAATTTTTGAATTCGGGCAATCTGCTGCCCCTGTGCCCAGTTTTTTCGGTTGCACAGTCCCTGAACTTCAGTCCATAACTTGAGTTTCTGGTATCGGAATTGAGAACCGTAAAAAGTACATAAACTAGATACATTATGGACAATTTTGGTAAAATTTCAGCTTCGTATTCATCCCCAATTAATCACAGTGAATTTTCAAAGTTAGATATCAATCAGTGAATTTTCTAGCGATTAGTGAAATATAAGTTTCCACTACAATATTTGTACAACTCCAAATCGAAGCCCGTTAAATTCTCAGATACCATAGATGTCTCTAACACTCTAGTAGATTAAGTATCCACGCATTGCATATTCTTTCATATGATATGAAAATATTTTACATCGCATACCGCATCTGAATTGCCATATCCACTCACTAGGTCGTTCAAACGACCTAACCCCCCCACTCACAGTGTTTTTATTTTGCAGGATCTCCCAGAAGACAAGCTCGAGCGGACAGATACTGTTGGCAGTCACTTGGGTGTTGAGTCCACCAGATTGAGTCCAGAAGTCAGCATAGTCCATGTCAAGGAAATAATGCATGACATACATTGCATAGTTTCAGTCATTGAGTGTGTCAAACATAAGATTTGTAATGTAAAGTACATTTAAGTTCATTGAATGGAAACCTGAGATGTATTCCTTTGAGTATTGAGTTGAGTATTGAACCATTTGCATAAACTTATGTTTGGAATGAGTATGACAGTATTGATCAGTCAGATTGGTATGAGGCTCAGGGGGATAGTACATCCTATTTTCCACCGGTAACATCTCCCGGATTAGGGGATGTTACAGATTTAATTATAGAATGTGAGCATCGCAACTCCCAAGGACTAGCGTCACGATGCGAAAAGTAGAGGAGGCTCACTGCCTCATTTCTGCTTGGTGAACGTCGCTACGCTCAGCACTTAGCGTCGCGACGCGTGAGGGAGTCGCGACGCCCAACCCTTACGTCGCGAAACGGAGAACAAATGGTGCTCACTGTTTCACCTAATTGTGTGAGTTTCGCGACGCCCATGGCCAGTGTCGCGATACACAACATGATTTTTCCCAGAATCAGTTTTAGCCCATTCCAGTTTTCCCCTAGCATGTTAAAGGCCACCCTAAGGGTCTCGTATCAGTTTACATACATACATTACAACATGACACAAGTATGATAGGCCATATAGTAATAATGGCTCTAAAGCCTATTCCTCGACTTGTATTCTAATTAAGTTTATCAGTTATAGATTATTGTAGGAACCGTAATTTCCTTCAGCAAAGTGAACTAATGCCAGCCAGATTTCAAATCTGTGAGTGTGTCATTTTCTCAAATTGATTTTGTTTACTTTAAATGAAAGACTTACTTTTTGTCACATATGGCATTACCCAAGTTTACTTCAGTTGTTTTATGAATGAGATTGTTTTGAGAAATGTTTTAGAAAGTGATGATTTTCAAAAGCATAATTTCATGATTTTTGGAGGCATTGGGGAAAAACTCATCTGAGATGTAACTTGACACAGTTATGAAATTGACGGACACAGATATCTTATGCACACGCAACTCAGGACTAGGGATGAAAGATACCCATAGATCTCAGACTTCAGAGTCAGGAGAGTAGCATAGATCCGCACCATCAGCTCTAGATTTGTGTGTCTTGAACGGGCGAGACGTGGGACACAGGAACTGAGCGACGCCGTTCCTAGGCTCGCGGCCTAGTTTTGGGGCAGGATTACATAACATGGAGTCTCCACCCGGTGTGAACCGGACAAAGATTTAAGGCCGCACTCACCCCTCGCAAGGGAAGACCTCAAACCGTTGGGTTCGAATGGTCCCTTACTTATGTCACTTGTAATGAAAAGATTTTATTAATAATTTAAACAAGCTGAAGTAACAATTATTTCTAAGAGTATCATGCTTCTGAATTCACATATATAAGATAAAACATGCGCCTAAACATACATGTATTTCATATATAAAATTGCATGCTTAACATATATCAAGATAGCAACGAACATACAACTTTGTACATCACATTCAGGAAAAACACAAGCACACATGCTAACCATACAAGCATACGTGGTAACCATACAAGCACACATATGAGCACTTTTCCAAGTGGTACGTGGAATTGTAGCCCAAGTACAGACCGCACTACCGTCCATTCGGAATCGGCTACGGAATTTACGTCTGGGTTTCCATCCGATATACCGCAAGAAATAATACTCAAATGTTATCATGACACAAGCATATGAATGGTGATACATTGACATATTTACAAAAGAAAGATCAACCAATAGGCAAATATGCATGCATATTATAAGACAGACTCAGTTCAGTGTGTGTGCGTTCGTGTAGCGTTCGTAAACGCGTTCGAACGGAAATGAAACAGAATACTCACGTTCGAGTGGCGTTCGTAAACGCGTTCGAACGGAATGAAACAGAATGCTTTCGTTCGAGTAGCGTTCGTAAACGCGTTCGAACGGAGGCGAGGCAGAATGCTCACGTTCGAGTAGCGTTCGTAAACGCGTTCGAACGGAGATGAGACAGAGAGCTCACGTTCGTATGGCGTTTATTAACGCGTTCGAACGGATACGAGACCTGACCATAATAAGGCAAAAACACATGCACGTTCGAGTTGCGTTCGTGAACGCGTTCGAACGGAAACGGACCTGATGCAATACATAAACAGAAAACAAGAGGGCGCGGCGAAGCACTGCCGTAAAGGTGACCTTTTTGGGGTTCTTGATCTCTCAAAGAGAGGACCTTTAGACCAACATGCTAAGCCCATGCGCGTCATATCATACATGCAAGAATAGAACCAATCATGTCAACCAAGTATGCCTGATTGAACACATCTTCCGTCCAATCTGAACACACATCAACGCGCGGCAAAGCATCGTGGTAAAGGGCTTTTAGCCTCTCCCCATAGGGGATTTCACGTCACACTTACTAAGCCCATGCGCTCGATTGACTCATACGAAAATAACGATAATAATAACATAAACTAAGTATGCCCGATTGAACGTATCTAGCGTCCAACCGAACATACATCAACCGGCACGGCGAAGTAGTGTCACGAAGGTGGCCTTTTCGGCTCTTTGTCTCCTAAATGGAGGACCTTTGGACTAACTCACTAAGCCCATGCACCTGGTTGAACCAATGCATAACTAACGACATATGGAATTTAAATAAAGCAAACTAAATAAACAAAAGCAGCACGACACAAAAGGAGGATGGTGCCATTTACCCAAGCGGTACGTGGAGTTGTGGCCCGAGTACAGATCATATTACCGTCCATTCGGAATCGGCTATGAAATTTATGTCCGGGTTTCCATCCGATATACCGCGAGAGTTAACACATCCCTCATTCATCCAATGCCCACAACATACATCATACACACGACATATACCACAAACACAGAAAATATAATCAAAGTAAATGACCAGAAAATAAAATGAGATTAAGTGTGAAAGATACCCTCAGGTCTAACCTTTTAAGCCGTCTCTCGGACTCGCGTTCCACGGGAATCGAAAGGGGGTAAATCTCCGCAACTTTCTGGTCCACTGGTTCAACGTCCTAGCTCACTGTTTCGCCGCTTTGCTTATCGTTCGAACTCCGTTCTGCTCCTATTCGGCTCCTGTTTTGCTGCTCACTGCACGGGCTACCTGTTTCAATGTTTTCAAAGAACTATTCCAAGTTGTGTGGGTTCTTAGTGCAATTAAAAGTGGTTATTTTTAAGGTTATCTATGTAGTTTTCTAAGTTACTGTTTTTTTTGTAAAGATTTGGGCTGCTGTTAAGGTGATTTAGGAGGTTGTTTAGGCGTGTTTTAGGGTGTGTTTTTTTTGTAGTAATTTTCGGTGGTGGAGGGCTGCTGTATAGATGGCTGTTTCGGCTACAGGGGGAGGTGGCTTGTGGTGGTTTCTTTTTGTTTTCTTGCTTGTGATCTTGTGTGAATTGTGTGTATAAGCTAGAGAGATTGGAGAGAGGAGATGGCCTTGGTTTGGTCATGTTTATATAGAGGAGAGGTAGGGTTTGGCCTTGTGTCACAAGGAAGAGATTTGTGCATTAAATTAGGATATGATTTAGTACTAGGTAAGGAAAGCAATGGATTTGATTGGGGGACATATCTTGGCTAGATTAGGAATACAATATATTTGATTGGTTAGGATTAGGCATTTAATTTGTTAGATTAGGAAGTCAATATTTTTAATTGGTAAATATCTTATTAGATTAGGAAGTCAAATATATGATTGGCTTTAATTGGTTAGGATTGATTTTAATTAGGCAAATCTTATTTTTAGTTTTAGTATATAATATATTTGATTCATTTATATTAGGCATGAGTTTATTTTATGTTTTATTTAATTTGGTAAATGATTTAAATGTTTTATTTTAATGTTTAATATTTAATTTATATTTAATTATTTAATTTGGGATGTGTTTTATGGGCTTTGGGAAACCAAACGGGCTGGGCGTGAGGCTAGCAGCAAAACCAGAACTACCGGCTCCAACCTACGAAGCGAACGCTCAGCGCACGCGGCACGAACGTCAGCAATCTGCACGAGGTTCGAACGAAGTAACGAACGCAGCACCAACGAAGACAGTGAGCTTGTTTATCCTGAATTCCCCCTTCCGATATCCGTTTCCCGCGGCTTTCATGACTCAAAAGGTAGTGCCTCCAAATGAGACTCATCATCGGGTTTCACATGCGAAAATGCAATGCCTACAGTCGCCCCCACTTTGATGGGACTTGTGCAGTGTGTGACAGTGACAATCCTATCAAAGTCTATGCAATGCATTTTCACTTACCTGGCTAGCCAACTGCCACTTGACTTTCCACGTGTTTGAGTTGATTTGGGTGGTGAGGTGCTGCGACCCCTGGTTCATTCCCGAGCCGTGTTGTGATGTGGTCCATTCCCGAACCGTTACCGTGATGTGTCCATTCCCGAACCGTTACTGTGAGTTGGTCCATTCCCGAACCGTTACTGTGAGTTGGTCCATTCCCGAACCGTTACTGTGACTTGGTCCATTCCCGAACCGATTTGTGACTTGGTCCATTCCCGAACCGATCTCCATTCCCGGAGTGTTACTGTGATGTGGCGTGATGAAGTCCATTCCCGAACTGTCATCGTGCGGTGGTCCATTCCCGAACCGATCTCCATTCCCGGAGTGCCATTCCGGCGTGCTATTCTCGGCGTGCTCATTCTCGAGCTATCCATTCCCGGACTATATCTCCATTCCCGGAGTGCCATTCCCGGCGTGCTCATTCCCGAGCTGTTACTGTGAGTTGGTCCATTCCCGAACCATTACTGTGAGGTGTTCATTCCCGAACTATGCTGTGAGTTGGTCCATTCCCGAACCATTACTGTGAGGTGTCATTCCCGAACTATGCTTCCATTCTTGGAGTGCCATTCCCTTGTTCATTCCATTCGTGTTCATTCCTGAACTGTATTTCCATTATCGGAGTGCCATTCTCGCGTGCTCATTCTCATTCTCGGCGTGCTCATTCTCGAGCTGTCCATTCCCGACTATATCTCCATTATCGGAGTGCCATTCTCGGCAGGACTGATCTGATGTAATATGGGCCTCGCCCCCAGAATGCCATACCCGGCAATGCTGATACTGATGTAATGCGGGCCTCGACCATGGGACTCATCCCCAAAACTGATACTGATTCGGGCCTCGACCCTCTGCGATTCATTCTCGAAAACTGCTGATATTGTACTGTTACTGCTTCTGGTTGGTGGCTTGTTTGACGCTTTTCTCTTTTCTCCTTTGAAACCTGTTATTACAAAACAGAACAAACACAAAAAGGATGCGAATATGTTACGTGTATGCATGCATGTTCTTATCCCGTCGGGTTAGGTTATCAATCCTCTTGGTGACTGCTTAGTCTTCTTTTCCTCAGGCAAACCACTGCTTCAGTCTGTCTATGTTGATTGGCTCGGTGAACTAATTCCCTTCCAAGTCTGATAGTTTCGCTGCCTCTATTCCCAATTTCTGAATGTCTATCTTATCTTTTCTGTTTGCTTATTGCGAAGGTTCCCCGTGTTCATCACTGGATTCCATAGTACCAAGGTTGAATACTTTTCTCAAATATACTCATATTGCAGAAGAGTTTTAGCGAAATGAATGTCTTTATTATTGTTGAGGAAAAGAGTTCGAACAAGTAACAAAATCAATGTCATTAAAAACTGGATCAAATAGACTAGGAGGAACATCTCCATCATCCGCAGCACTGCCTTCTTTCTCGGCCCATGGTTCTTCACTGTCATCATCCATGTAAGAAGCTTGATGGTTGATGGCTTCTTTTCATGGGTTGGGTATTTTATGGGAATCTATGAGATCTTGAACTTCATGCCTGAGGCGGGTGCAGTTGTCGGTGTCATGGCCATGTAGCTGGTGGAAGTGACAATAAAGGTCCACATTTATGTGTGGTGGTGGGGGGTGCGGAAGTGGCTTGCCTTCTAAGGGTTTCAAGATTCCTTGTCCCTGTAACTTTTCAAATACCTTCGACAAAGGTCTACCAAGGTTGGAGAATTGCCGGTTCCTGATGGCAGCAACCTCGACAGTAGCGGGCTTAGTCTCAGAATACCCCCCAAAAGTCCGCCTATTCTGGCCATAGGACTTTCTGTTTTCAGCCTCCTCTTCCTCAATATCCATGACAGTTTCCCTCAACTGCCGAAAATCAGAAATCATCGAAGTCATCCTCCTCAGCTTACTATAAATAGAGGGTTTGGTGCCCTTGATGATCATTTTGATTTGGTCCTTCTCAGAGGGCCGAGTCTGCATTTTCAGAAGCTGGCTTCTCCAGCGGTCTACATACTCCTTGAAGCTTTCTTCCGGCTTCTGCTTAGTGTTCTCCAAATCACGGAGTGACAAGTCAATCTCCAAGTCTGTAACATACTGCTTCAGAAAAGCATCAGCTAGTTCCTTCCAATCTTCCTTAACCTTCTTTTCAAGGCTATGATACCAAACCACAGGTGCCCCCTCGAGTGACATCCCAAACATCTTTTGGACCTGGCGCTGTGATAGGCCCATTGAACTCATGACTGAGACATATTGCTGCAGATGGACCCTCGGGTCTCCGTTCCCATTAAACTTGGCCATGTCCGGCATTTTAAACTGAGCTGGCAGCTGTTCTCCGAACGTCATTGCCTCATAATCTAACAACTCTTCATTTTTACCCCTCATTTTACGGGTAACTGTTTCAACCTGATCCCGAAGCTTCCGAAATTCTGCCTGAGACCCAATCACTCTGCCTGTTGCATATTCTGCCATGTCATCATCAAAAGTGGGGACATCATCCCCTAACCCATTCGGAGGCTCCTCACGCCTTACATTCTCAGAATCTCCCCCGGCACGGGGCACAGCCATATTTGTCATGGCAGTAGTCAAGGCTTGCAACTGTTCAGTAATCTTGGCGAAGCCATTTTCCAACTGATCTATCCGGGATACCTCAGTATCTGATTCACTCATGTCTGTTCTCGGTATTTTGGTGAGTCTTCCCTTTTTTCTAACCCAACGGGAATCTATGATGGCTTTCAGAACGCAAGGGTTAACATGATGTATGTATGCATGATGTGCATAAGAAGTATATAACATATATTAAATCAAATAAAATTCTCAAACAAATCGGCCTATTATCATTTTAGAAGCTTTTGGGACAACTGTCATAAGAGTGAACCCGTCCCAGTTTAAATGGCCCAACAAGTTCACGTCTCATGGCAAGGAGCCCAACTAAATCCAAATGGTAACATTCCGAACACAAGCACAAGGTGGCTCATCAACACTTAGAAGCCTTCGGCCCAATTGTCATAAAATACATTCTTGTCCCAGTTTAAATGGCCCAACAAGCCCATATCTTATGACAAATAGTCCAAATGAATCCAAACGATGATGTTCCCAAACACAAGCATAGAAGAGAGATAATGCAAACATAACATAACAATTTTTACATAATGGCCCATCAACATTTCAGAAGCTTTGGGCCTAATAGTCATACGGTACGAACTTGCCCCAGTTTAAATGGCCCAGCAAGCCCGTATTTCTGACAATAGTCCAACCGCATCCAAATGAGGATGGTCCACAAGCACATACTTAAGGAAATAATTGTTACTTTAACCATACAAACCGGTCTATGGGTGGGTTAGCAAGAGTATAGACAAAGGCTCTCACCGGCGAAGGATGGCCCACAACTAGGTCTCCCCACTCAAGGGTTCGAGCAACCAAGTGAGCGCACCCTTTTTTATACACTAAGGTACGTGCCAATGAGCTATGGTGTGTGACGGACTGTCAAATGGATTTCCCGTTGTAGATCCCCCAGAGGGAAGGTGGAGCGAGGCTCACTTAAGTACCCAAAGCCTCTTAGGCTCTTATCGCTTGGTGTCAGGAATAAACAACGAGTCCTCCAAATTAGTCCATCACAAAGGCTACGAGTAGATGGCCATATAGGTGTCCTCACAGCTTTTCCTTCTAGAAAGGTAGTGAGTGAAGGAAGACACCAAACCATTACCTAGCCTCAAAGTGCCCTTGATTAAACCCCCAATTTATCCACTATAGACATGGTCAATTAAAACATAAATCCAAACATTACAAGACAATATTTCGGGGCCAAATCTCTATCCCCAGTGGAGTCGCCAGACTGTGGGACACAGGAACTGAGCGACGCCGTTCCTAGGCTCGCGGCCTAGTTTGGGAAGGATTACATAACATGGAGTCGCCACCCGGTGTGAACCGGGACAAAGATTTAAGGCCGCACTCACCCCTCGCAAGGGAAGACCTCAAACCGTTGGGTTCGGAATGGTCCCTTACTTATGTCACTTGTAATGAAAAGATTTATATAATAATTTAAACAAGCTGAAGTAACAATTATTTCTAAGAGTATCATGCTTCTGAATTCACATATATAAGATAAAATATGCGCCTAAACATACATGTATTTCATATATAAAATTGCATGCTTAACATATATCAAGATAGCAACGAACATACAACTTTGTACATCACATTCAGGAAAAACACAAGCACACATGCTAACCATACAAGCATACGTGGTAACCATACAAGCACACATATGAGCACTTTTCCAAGTGGTACGTGGAATTGTAGCCCAAGTACAGACCGCACTACCGTCCATTCGGAATCGGCTACGGAATTTACGTCTGGGTTTCCATCCGATATACCGCAAGAAATAATACTCAAATGTTATCATGACACAAGCATATGAATGGTGATACATTGACATATTTACAAAAGAAAGATCAACCAATAGGCAAATATGCATGCATATTATAAGACAGACTCAGTTCAGTGTGTGTGCGTTCGTGTAGCGTTCGTAAACGCGTTCGAACGGAAATGAAACAGAATACTCACGTTCGAGTGGCGTTCGTAAACGCGTTCGAACGGAATGAAACAGAATGCTTTCGTTCGAGTAGCGTTCGTAAACGCGTTCGAACGGAGGCGAGGCAGAATGCTCACGTTCGAGTAGCGTTCGTAAACGCGTTCGAACGGAGATGAGACAGAGAGCTCACGTTCGTATGGCGTTTATTAACGCGTTCGAACGGATACGAGACCTGACCATAATAAGGCAAAAACACATGCACGTTCGAGTTGCGTTCGTGAACGCGTTCGAACGGAAACGGACCTGATGCAATACATAAACAGAAAACAAGAGGGCGCGGCGAAGCACTGCCGTAAAGGTGACCTTTTTGGGGTTCTTGATCTCTCAAAGAGAGGACCTTTAGACCAACATGCTAAGCCCATGCGCGTCATATCATACATGCAAGAATAGAACCAATCATGTCAACCAAGTATGCCTGATTGAACACATCTTCCGTCCAATCTGAACACACATCAACCGGCGCGGCAAAGCATCGTGGTAAAGGGCTTTTAGCCTCTCCCCATAGGGGATTTCACGTCACACTTACTAAGCCCATGCGCTCGATTGACTCATACGAAAATAACGATAATAATAACATTAAACTAAGTATGCCCGATTGAACGTATCTAGCGTCCAACCGAACATACATCAACCGGCACGGCGAAGTAGTGTCACGAAGGTGGCCTTTTCGGCTCTTTGTCTCCTAAATGGAGGACCTTTGGACTAACTCACTAAGCCCATGCACCTGGTTGAACCAATGCATAACTAACGACATATGGAATTTAAATAAAGCAAACTAAATAAACAAAAGCAGCACGACAAAAGGAGGATGGTGCCATTTACCCAAGCGGTACGTGGAGTTGTGGCCCGAGTACAGATCATATTACCGTCCATTCGGAATCGGCTATGAAATTTATGTCCGGGTTTCCATCCGATATACCGCGAGAGTTAACACATCCCTCATTCATCCAATGCCCACAACATACATCATACACACGACATATACCACAAACACAGAAAATATAATCAAAGTAAATGACCAGAAAATAAAATGAGATTAAGTGTGAAAGATACCCTCAGGTCTAACCTTTTAAGCCGTCTCTCGGACTCGCGTTCCACGGGAATCGAAAGGGGGTAAATCTCCGCAACTTTCTGGTCCACTGGTTCAACGTCCTAGCTCACTGTTTCGCCGCTTTGCTTATCGTTCGAACTCCGTTCTGCTCCTATTCGGCTCCTGTTTTGCTGCTCACTGCACGGGCTACCTGTTTCAATGTTTTCAAAGAACTATTCCAAGTTGTGTGGGTTCTTAGTGCAATTAAAAGTGGTTATTTTTAAGGTTATCTATGTAGTTTTCTAAGTTACTGTTTTTTTTGTAAAGATTTGGGCTGCTGTTAAGGTGATTTAGGAGGTTGTTTAGGCGTGTTTTAGGGTGTGTTTTTTTTGTAGTAATTTTCGGTGGTGGAGGGCTGCTGTATAGATGGCTGTTTCGGCTACAGGGGGAGGTGGCTTGTGGTGGTTTCTTTGTTTTTTTTTTTTTTTCTTGCTTGTGATCTTGTGTGAATTGTGTGTATAAGCTAGAGAGATTGGAGAGGGAGATGGCCTTGGTTTGGTCATGTTTATATAGAGGAGAGGTAGGGTTTGGCCTTGTGTCACAAGGAAGAGATTTGTGCATTAAATTAGGATATGATTTAGTACTAGGTAAGGAAAGCAATGGATTTGATTGGGGGACATATCTTGGCTAGATTAGGAATACAATATATTTGATTGGTTAGGATTAGGCATTTAATTTGTTAGATTAGGAAGTCAATATTTTTAATTGGTAAATATCTTATTAGATTAGGAAGTCAAATATGATTGGCTTTAATTGGTTAGGATTGATTTTAATTAGGCAAATCTTATTTTTAGTTTTAGTATATAATATATTTGATTCATTTATATTAGGCATGAGTTTATTTTATGTTTTATTTAATTTGGTAAATGATTTAAATGTTTTATTTTAATGTTTAATATTTAATTTATATTTAATTATTTAATTTGGGATGTGTTTTATGGGCTTTGGGAAACCAAACGGGCTGGGCGTGAGGCTAGCAGCAAAACCAGAACTACCGGCTCCGTTCGAACGCCTCAGCGCACGCGGCACGAACGTCAGCAATCTGCACGAGGTTCGAACGAAGTAACGAACGCAGCACCAACGAAGACAGTGAGCTTGTTTATCCTGAATTCCCCCTTCCGATATCCGTTTCCCGCGGCTTTCATGACTCAAAAGGTAGTGCCTCCAAATGAGACTCATCATCGGGTTTCACATGCGAAAATGCAATGCCTACAGAGACGTAATGCCCCAAGACCACCAGATATTTGTGTACGGGGAGACGCCCCCAAGTGCCAAATTTTGCGTATTGAGAGGGCAATGAGATGTAACGTCTCCATACACCAGATTTCTCCATAAATTTCGGAGACAGATTCACAGATACAGATTTTCAGAGACAGAATTTCATAAACAGATTTTCAGTGATATGAATTTCAGAAATGATAATTCTATGAAAACGTTTTCATGAGAACCCGGTTTTACAGAAAAGATCAGGATTTCACAGATAGAAAAGAGTTTTCATAAATTTTTTTTAAAAAAGATGTGTTTTCAGATAAGAAAAGAGATTTCTAAAAAGAGCTTTCGTAAGTCGGTTTCGGTTTTAAAACCATGGATTTTCATAAAGTATTTCAGTTCCGTTTTAAATTATCCACTCACTAGGTCGTTCAAACGATCTAACCCCCCACTCACAGTGTTTGTTTTGCAGGTATACCCAGAGGACGCGCTCAGGAGGATATATGCTAATGGCAGTCACTAGGGTGTTAAGTCCACCAGGTTGAGTTCAGAAGTTCAACATAGTCAGTATCAAATAAAAGTTGCATGACATACATTGTATAATATCAGTCATTGAGTGTGTCTAATACCGGAGTTGTAATGTAATGTAATGTACTATTGAGTACATAGTATGAGTATTTAGATACATTTACATAGTTATTGAGTTGGACAATGGTCCCTATACGTAAGTTTATGTTTGTAATAAGTTTAGCAGCATTTATCACAGTTAGATGGTCAGAGGCTCAGAGGGATAGTATGATCTATTCTCTGCCGGTAGCATCCTCTGGAGAGGAATGTTACAGATTATGTATTTGTGAGCGTTAAATTATATTTCAATTATTAATGAAAATCTAAATATTATTTTTGTTTTTGATACAAAAAGCTTATCACACTTCTGTGTTGTGTTTTCTTTAGGGGTGACAAAATAAATTGACAAATCAAATTTGTATCGAATTCTAAATAAATCGAATCAAAATGTGATGGATTCATATTCGATTTGTTTATTAAACGAATCCTAATATCTGGATTCGTATTCGATTCATTTATTAAACGAATTGAATACGAATATTCATTTAGTTATGATATTATTCAATAACATAAATTATTACAATTTATTTATATTAATTCTTCATAAATATACATACATAAAAATACGTAATTAATATATTTACTAAAAATAGGTCACCAAATATCGATAATATTATTTTCTATGATAATTAGTCATAATTACTCGAATCTTAATTAAAAAATAATAATAACTAATAAAAGAAAATAATAAAACGAATAAATGAATCAATGAGCTTAAACTTGTATTCGATTCGTTTAATAAATTAATCGAATCGAATTGACTCATTTATTAAACGATTTCATTTTTTCAAACATGTATTCACTTTAAAGCGAATCGAATAGAACAAATAAATGAATTTTAACTCAACTTATCACCCCTAGTTTTATCAGGTTTCATTGAATGTTTTAGTTTTGTGAATTCTTTTATTTTCACAATGTTCTCGGTCTTGTCTATAAAAAGTTATTTTTTTTTTTGCCAAGCTGTAATTAATACGTTTATTATGAATATTGATGTTTTTATTCCACACATAATTAAATTAAATACAAATTTTAATAGCGAGTCGTCATATGACATGATATAGAGGTTTTACTATATATATATATATATTATATATATATATATATATATATATATATATATATATAATGTTTTCTTATTTAATAGATTTATTAATTTATTTTTATAATTAATAATATTTTAATTGTAATAGAATTGTATAATTTGTTTTCTTATTAAAATACATTATAAAATTATAATATATATTTTATTGTAATAGATTTTTTACTTAATAAAAAATTATTTATAAAAATATTTTAATTTTATAATTTAATAATAAAATTTAATTGTAGAGATTAAGTGTACGTATATTGTTTATTTTAATGAGAGATTATAATATGTTTTCTTATTATAACAGTTTTTTTTTTAATTTTATAATTTCATACTAATAAATTAAAATATTAATTAATTAATTAAATTAATGGATTTCTTACTTTAATAGTAGATTATGTTTTTATATTGTAATAGATTTTTTTTCTTAATAATTTATTATTTTAATTTTATAATTTAATAATAAAAATGATTGTAGAGATATTTTAATTTTATAATTTAATAATAAAAAATTAATCATAGAGATTAGATTAATTATAAATAATTTAATTTTTTTTATTTAATAGGTACTATAATAAGTTTTCTTGTTATAATAAAATTCTTATAAAATTATAATATGTATTTTTATTATAATATGTATTGTTTATTTAATAGATTTATTAATTTAATTTTATAATTTTATTATAAAGCTGGCACTTGTCGCGATAAAAAATATTTAACTTTATCTATATAGATAGAGTGAGATAAATATGTTATGCATTTTATGAGAGTACAAATCTTCAGCCATCAAGACTAATGGATGCCTGGATGGTTTAGATTATTTTTTTAAAAATCCGGATGATTGGATGTGAACATGGCTATCAAGGATTGGTAAATGGACCGGGTAGTGAAAAGTTCAATCTTATTTTAAGTATTTTTTATTTAAGTTTGGGTATGAAAAACACATTAAAATTTCAATTTAAAATTTAATAAATTAAAATTTTCTAATATCTTAAAAATATTAACAAATAACACCTAAATTTATGGATAGATTTTTCAAAATTTAACCAATTTTCCAATCTGCCTCCTCCCCTCCCCCTCCTCTCTCTTTGTATAATTTATAACTCGAAAACATTCTAGAGTTCGCCAAATGCTGTACGAACTCATTTATTTATTTATTTTTAGAAATTGACAGTAAAATAAATTTGTTTATTACAAGTAAATTAAGAAGCTATTCTCGAATTCTTTTTTTTTTTTTTTTTTTTTTACAAAAAAAAAACAAAAGAAAACAAAACACTAAATTAAGTAGTTTAGTTTGCGGTGACCGTGGAATGTCTAATAATATTTAAATACATGTAATATATGGACATTTCACTCAATTTCTATGAGTTGTGATGAGTATCTTGTAAGCCACATATTTTTGATGAAGGATTTTGATGATGCGACACTTATGATTTCGCCGCACTCGCAAAATATTTCAAAAAGTTATCGAAGCAAAATAATGTGAAGATGGAGCTCAACGAAGATATCATTTATGAAGTCTTATAGCTTAGGATTCTCAATGTAAGTGAGTTATTAATTCAAGTATTCTAAACTCATAAAACTCATACATATTAATATAGATGCATTATGGTCAAGTACATAATGTTTTCAATCTCAAATCATATGTTTTATGTACTGGAACCGACATATCGGTCCATAATACCGGCATATTGGTCCTTAATACTGGTATATACCGGTCTATCAGACCTGAATGCATACTCTTTGGAACCGAACTACTCCATACCGATCTCTTATACCAGTCAGTCTGAAGTTTGCATAGCTACTGGAATCGGGAATGATCATACCGGTCAGCTAAGCGGCATATCTGTCTCCATACCAGTCAGTAATCTGGTATGTCATGCGCTTAAATGCTCAACGGTCATATTTTTATAGCCGTTTGATTTTACAGACCAACACACCGGTCCATGACACTGGCATACCGAATTCAGGATAGAGAGTTGGGGCAATTTTCTCTTTCGTTATAAATTGAGTCCCCATTTCATTTTTGCTCAATTCTATCAACTTCATACATTTTAATACAAAGCAAGAACAGAGAGTTTCATTAATCTTATTATTCATATACTCTTTTGATTATCAAAGCTCATTACATACATATTCATATCATTTAGTGAGCTTAGATTTTTTTTTTTGGATATACACTCACATCTAAATCTTTATTATCTTTTATGTGTGTATCCAATTGAGTTGTAACCTTCAATATCAATCTCTTGTAATTGGAGATCTCTTGTGTGATTGTGGATACTCAAAATAATGAAATTGTGTAAAAGGTTTAAGAGAAGCCTTGTAAGGAAATCTCTTGTTGTAAAGGTTTGGGAGTCTTGAACGACAATCCTAGTGAAGGTTAAGAGGAGCTTTGGATCAAAGACCTATACTGTAACAATTTATAAGTGAGCCAAGAAAAAATCTTGGTGTAAAGTGTGGAGTCATCTTACATAGTGTAAGGGTCCAAGGGCGGCTTGGAATAATGGATGTAAATATTGAGGCCGAACCAATATAAATTATGGTGTCAAATTTCTCTACCCATAACTCTTTTATTTATCGTAAGTTTTGCATTATATTTGTATATCACATAGTAAAACTTGTTGTTGGTGAAATTGACATTGATAATTACTTTCGACATTTTAATCATTGTTTATATCAATTGTGAAAGTTGTATTATAAGTTTAATTAGTAAAACTACTAACTAAGTAACTTAAAATTGAAAATAATTTTAATTCCGCATTATTTTATACACATACTCAATTCACCACTGGGTATAGTTGCTGTTATTTGAGTGTGTAATGCTCCGGTCAACCCAATCATATCTAATATAGTGAATCATGCATGACATGTTCGAATTCATAAAATAATATAAAAATAGTTTTTCACACCTTAGGAATCTCGTCCGGAGGTCCCAGGAAAATTTTCAGTCAGCATTCCATTTTAGCTTTACAGAGTCAATGATCCACCTTTCATAGAGTTCCTAAGGAAAATTTAACAGGGTATGTCAGTTCACCAGATATATCTAGAGCTTCTATCCTCTTGGAAACCAAACTTGATATTGACCCAAAATGGACATCATCCGTAGGGAGACGAAAACAAAGCCATCACGAGGCTCCTTTTGAATCTCACGTTTTCGGACTAACCATGAAGATCGCGAAATATATTATTGGATATCCCTCTCCCACTCACTATTTTAAAATTAAATGTTTCTATTTAAAATATATAATATTTTAATTCACTAGTGTTTACAAGTTTATGTGCGGCTAAAACATAATTCAATTTTACACTAGTGCAAAATTAGTGATCTAACCAATTTTAACTCTTAAAATTTTTATTCACTAATTCTCATTAGTCGCAAATAATATTTTACTTAATTAAACTAATTTAATTAAATTTGGTTTAGTGACCTAATTAATTTTAACTCTTGAAATTTTAGTTCACTAACAAGTTTAAAATTTAAAAATTCAAATAAATGACCAAAATTTTTAATTAACTATTTAATTAATATAAGAGCCTTATAAATTCTAACGGTACGTGGAATTGTATCCCGAATATAGACTACACTACCGTCCATTCGAAATATGCTATAGAATTTATGTCCGAGTTTCCATCCGATATTCCAAGGGAAAACATAATGCACTTATAAAGCATACACACACACACATATATATAATTTTTGAATTTCCAATTTTAAACCATTAAAACAATTAATCTTATTAATTTATTTTCATGCACATCTTATTCCAATTTAACTCTTTAAAGTATAATTATTGACTATCTTACTTAGTCATGAAATAAATTATAATATGACTACAATCAATAGTCATGAAATATATTATTACAATTATATTTGGTTAATGTGTTCTTACAACGGACTTTGAACAAACAGTAAACAGAGCACGGTTGCAACAATAATTAGAGGAAATAATACAACAAGAGAAATAAAGCAAAACAGTCTCGGGACAACTGCAGTGAGCGAAGCAGGCTGGCGGCAATAAACAGACAGTGGTGTAGCTACGAACCAGCGGTAGGAAATGGGATTCTGAGGCTTGTTGATGCGGCAACAATCTCCTTAAAACAAATTCGTCCCCTACCGAATGGTGCAGTAGAACGCGAGACATTTGTTTCCCATGATGCAACAGAAATAAACGACAATGGGCACCACCAAAATCGCCTTCAAACGAATCAAGATGTGTTCGAACTCTTTTAACAAAAACAGCAAAGGAAATTTTTTTTGTTCTGTCTTCTCACAAAAACCGAAAACAATAAACATATTAAAACAAAATAAACATGCCAATTAAAATCACATTAGTGGGAGGCCTTTCATTTGAAGTAACCACCAAATTAATTAATAGAATTAATTTAAGTGTTATGGAACTTCAAAAGGCTTGGAAAAAATAAAGAGGCTTGCAAAAATTTGGTTGGGTCGGGCCCGCACAATTTGGTCTGGCATTCGTGTACGCAGGACGTGTGGGTGCACATGAGCCAGGCCTATTCGGATTTTGATTTGCACCCCTCATGCGCGCGCACGTAGAGAGAGCCTCTATCCTTATAACACTTACCCATATACATATGAGTAATCATATATAAGCACAATTTCTCTCTATTAGCTTTCCCATGTGGGACAAGCTCATTTCTCCTTATTTTCCAATACCAATTGGTGAACTTTGAGTAACAATTTCTCATTCACCCAAGCACCATTTTAAGCATATGAATATACCATTCCGAACTATTCACGGAGGAGTATCCGAATCACTCAAAAACAACCACTAACACGAAGTGGACCATGCTTAAAATTGTGCCTCAAAATACTTACTAGTAAGCATTTTCCAACATATATTGTATTGCAACTAACCGACTTTCAATGACTAATTTAGACTTCTCTAGATAATAAACGGTGATTAATTTTGGCTAGTTTCACTTACTAATTATTTAGTCATTATAAAATTCATTTTGTGACTGAGATAATTAGTTAAATGTGCACATTTAGTGACTAATTCTACACAATTCTAAACTATCAATGCTGAATAATTTATTAGGATTCGAATATTGTAGTTCTTGTTGTTAAAACACTCATTAGGCAATTAAGTTATTTTAGACATAAAATCATTCAACGACAGGCATTCTGTGTGTACTATGTGACTAAATAATTTTAATCGCAGAATATTTTGATGACTAATTATTGCAGTTTCTGTGACTAATCGAATAGTCACAAAATGTAATGTTTCTTATAGTTTCACTAGAATATTCATGCATCTATTACATGTTATGGCAAGTGAAACAACAAGAGTAATTTCCATAATTTATATAACATGTTATTCAAATATTTTGAAATAAACAATAACATACATATAGCATAAAAATAAAATTGTATTGATCGGACTCTTATTTTTCCTATACTAATCTAATTAGTATAAGAAATCACCAAGACATCTATTGGTCTTCAAATCTCACTCCATGGAGTAGTGTTGAGTCGTTGGCGGCATCGACTCTATAGTTTACATAAAATTGATATAACTCAAAATTACATTAAAAAAATATTTACAACACTTGTAAAAATTAGTTTATGGCCCTACATTCCCAAAACCAAAATAACATAAAACAAGAGTCGGAAAAATTTACAACCAATATAATACATTCATCACATGAACTCAAACAAAATAATATTCATAAATTTGAATATAAAAATGTGACTACTCATCACAACATGCATAAAATAATTTATATCACATATAATTAAACAAAAACAAAAATTTTTATCAAAAAGAGAATGGTTAAGAAAACTTTTCAACCTCGCTATTGATGCCAATTCTAGGAATCAATTTCTCTCGCACAAAAGAAGCGACTTAGGCATCAGGATTGACCTTGAAAAATTCCCACCCTCTCCCTTATGAATGCCGAATCTGACCAGGCCCTGGCGACTTATTTTATTTTTTTAAAAAAAAAAATTTCAGCCCCGAACTGCAGCAAAAATCTGGACTATTTTGCCCATGATACGCACGCACTACTCACCCTAAAACAACTAATGTTTTGTGTGTATAAGTGCAGTGATTTAGGTCCAAAATTTTCACTAAAAACAATCCCACAATAACCACAAAACTCTCATTTGTATTCCCAAATTTTTATGGATAAAATACAACTCAAACCGAGCCTCTAAAGAGGTAGCAAGTAGTGGCAATGAGCAAATTTTTCTGCTCAATATCATGTGTAAAGAAAGAAGGAGATACAAAGTTTTGTTTGATTTCCAAAGAGTCTTACGTGCTAGGACTCATTACCAACAAAAATAAATGTGGGCTTCACTCATTATTTTGATCTCTAAATACTTTAGAGAAAAGTTGTCATATAAATAAATTTTTCTTTTTCTTTTGCTTTCTTTTCTTTCAACTCTCTTGAGAGAAAATAGAACAAGGGTGGCTAGGGTTTACAAAATAATATTAGGGTAAAAAGGAAAACTATTTTCCTATTTATATCTAGGGTTTGATATGTTGTTAAAAATAAACCAAACCTCTTTTTATTCCCTTGTAAGTTTGGTCCATATATCCAATTTAGTAACAAGATTATTCTTTGATAAATGTCATCATAATGACATTAAAGTGTTACTAAATAGAAAATATATAACTATCATTTATATAATAATGAATTTTAAAATCCTTTATTTCCGAAAATGACATATTAAACAATTTAATATTTACAATCCTTTTAATAAATAAAATGATTATCTCATAATCATTTATTTAATGAGAATCTTATATTAAATATAATATAAAATTATATGTGTGACATATATATTATTAATCTCATTAATTATATATGCGTGTGTGTGAGAGTATATAATTGGACTATCCAATTATATTTATTTTGCCACAGTATATCGAGCTAGCACGGGGACCAAATGAATCTACAGTTATGAGCTCCAATGATCCCAGAATATTAATCAAACTCTTTAATTAAATATTCTGAATTATTAAATTTAGGTTATTCTAATAAAAACCCAAAGTTGTACTCTTGTTGCCGTAGATAAATAATATAAGCCGAAGTACATCGGTGTCCATCGTGTCGGTTTCTATTAAGGTCCCAAAATCAATAATAAGCATGAAAACATGTGTGAATAACAATCAACGAAGTTGCGGAATACTTACATCGATCGGTTGAGCGACGCACGAGGCAACAAAATCTATTTTCTGCCTTCCTTCACTGCTCGGCAGTGAGCAGTTCACAGCCCACTGGTTTCGGCCATTTGAGCTCCTTCGTTGAGCTCCAAGCTTCGTCGAACGATTCTCGGCTCATGGGTGGACTTCCCTATCACCTTCGCATGTCTCGTAAGTGTGTTAGCACTTGTGATTTTGCCACAAAATCCCACTCTTACTTCCCTTTATTTTCGGTCACAGCCCAGCAAACCAGAAAATTTGGCCCCTTGGGCGTGAGGATGAGAGAGATGAGAGGAAGAGAGAGTTATTTGGTTTGATTCCAAATTTGTGTATCTTATACACACATTTGAATTTCAAATGCATTTGCCATGAATTTGGATTTCAAAAGTCAAGCCATAAATGGCTCCAACCACCATCATTACTCAATCACATCAATCACAAGTTGTCAAGTCACATCACTCAAAGTGACAAGTGATTTGACGCTTGATGCGACTAGCGATTTGACGTTTGATTTGACTTACGTGCTGCGCTCGAATTCGAAATGCGAATGCGCTCGCAAATAATCTCGGGCTCAGGTTCGCTAATTCCAAATTAACGAATTTTCCATTACGTCGTAATTAAATGATTACGCCTAGCGAAATCACTACTCACGTCGCTAACGAATTAATTCTAAATTAATTCGTTCGCCCAAATTAAAATCTAATTTTAATTCTGCGTCGAAATCTAATTTCGTTTAATATATCAAATATGTTAATTTATCGATTAATTCCAAATTAATCGTAATCTCTCTTTAATTGATATTTTATCCCAAATAAAATATCTCCGCAATTAATCCCAGATTAATTTTCTCTCTCTTCTAATTAATCCCAGATTAATTTAGAGTGCGAGTCATACATCATCGGTGAATCTTTGGGAAGCGACCCATGAGATCCCCGGATATGTTGGCAGTAAATTCGGTCGTCGAACTATCCGAACACGTAAGTACCAAGTACTACGTTTTACCGATTTACAAGACAAGGTTGGCTTCTAGCAAAGCGCTATGCCTACCCAATTCTCCGGAAATATCCTTACAGGAATAAAAGATCTATATCAGGCGTAGTATACGTAGTATTGCATATTTTTGTCCAGTATCGGATGATCACGTGCTAGGCCTGGGGCTGGAATTGTGTCTGCCCCGTACGAAGCACATGTCGGATGTCTAGTGACTAGTATCTATAATCGGATAAACCTGACCTTGTCATTTTATCACAATAGCTGCAGCATTTAAGAGAACCAGTCCCGTATCCTACGTGACCATCATCTCCATATGACTGGAGTGACACTTCCATCTTGACATCACACCCAACACACTACGATTCTCAATATACCTAGCATTGGCGTACACAGAACCTGTTAAAGCCCTGGACGACCGCAACCAAAGTATATTGATTGTCGCAAGTATTAACGGTGCAAGTCTCAGGTTAAGACCAAATACATCTACCCTGATTTCGGACTTCCATAGACACATAGTCATACTACCAATGGAATTCTGATGGGGTCTATCCAGAGCGAAAGTTGTTCCCGTACCATCGGTAAAACACAACCTCCTATTACACTTGCATGAGTATCCTATACCCAAATATATGAGAACTATGACGTTGTGCCCTCACAACGCGCACAAGTGCAATACTAGTCTTTTACGTATTTATCGATGTCCAATCTCGATAATACTCTGACTAGTGATATTTAATGATTTATCCTTCGTGGACTGATATTGTCTCATATCATTCTTCGTCCAGGAACAAATCATAGGGACCTCATTTCATTTATACATCTAGGTGATCTAATCACAAATGATAAGTGTGCAATCTCCTTTGTCACATAGTTAATTTGTACAACAACACAATGATCTGTACAAATAGTGACGCTATGGGTCATAATGCCCAACAATCTCCCACTTGGCCTATAGCCAGTCACTCGAGTGCTTGACACCCGAACTATGTACGGTTGGCTCAAACTGCTGAGAAAAGGCTTTCGTCAACGGATTTGCATGATTATCGTCTGATGCGATTTATTCGATCATCACATCACCACGATGTATGATCCGAACGAATCAGATGAATATCGAATTATGTATCTGGATCGTTCATGAGACCATTATTCTTTAGCCTGTGCTCAAGCCTAGCTCAGCTTCTAATAGAATTATATCTAATCTAATTAGATTTGTTTATTGACCCAGAAGGCTTCTATTGCTGCCTCAGCTGCAGCAAATCCCCGCGCGTTTGTTGTTAATTCGGTAACAGTATCTTGCTTGGAAGATTTCCAGCTCACTGTTCCGTTATTCAAACTGTATAGTACCGTTTGCGACTTTTAGTCGTCTTTATCGGTTAGGAAACTTGCTACAGTGATCCCAGTCACTTCAAGTTTTCCATCTCCATACACTAAGACATCATCCTTAGTTCTCTAAGATACTAACAGATGTTCTTAACATCAATCCAGTGACTATCACTTGGATTGGCCTGTTTGTGAATCCATATGCTCAAAGCGTATAAGACACCAGGTCGCGTATATTTTTCAATGTACGATTCCACGGAGAGTTTTCGAAAGCCAAGCTTTTGTCGATTGTTTATATGGGAATATCATTTCCAAGAAATGACATATTATCATTATTTATAGGACAACCACTGTCAGTGCGCTCCCACTAACCCTCTTATATACACAAGAATCATTTCGTTTTGAATTAAATCATACACCATTATGATTACATCAAAACGACAATTCCAAGAACCTATGTTTACTTCAATCCAAACATGGATCGAATAACCCGCAAACCTTGTTTGCTAGTTTTAGTACGACAAAACCGACAGGATGTTGTAAACATCCTCCAAAAATTTTCCTTTTCAGGAAAGCGATTTTCGTATAGCTGACATATTTCATAAATGAAACATGCAGCATTAGAAAGCATTATCCAAATGGATTTACCGTGGCAACAGGTAAAAGGTTGAATCGTAATCAACATAATGTTGATAACGATACCTTTCCGCTAAAAGCCTAGCTTTATACGTTGGTATGTTGCATTCCATGTACGTCTTCCTTGAAGACTTATAGTACCAATAGGCACAATGTCTTGCTGTACATCAACTAGTTCTTAACATGTTGATATACATGGAATCCATTTCGGACTCATGGCACTTTGCCATGATTAGGGAGTCGATACCTAGTATCACTTCCTCATACGTAGTCAGTTGGTATGCCTCAAAAGATTAACATCTTCACGAGGTGAGATCAGAAACCCATACCCCATGTTGTTTTCTGACTCTCTCCGATCTACGCGGTTCTTGTGTATTCGAAAATTAATAGTATAGTTTCATCCTTGATGAACTATGTACGGTTCCATTAAGGATCGGTGCCTTGAATAGTATTACTCCAATTTTCATCGAGTTTTACTATCCTCCCCACTTCCATTGCATATCGGTATTCCTCTTAGGAAAACCGCATGGTGAGCAACAATTACATTGTTCTCAAGTGAGTTGTATAAGTACAATACTTTGGTATCCCTAGGATAACCTACAATTGGCACTTATCCAATTTGGGTTTTAGTTTGGTATCATCCAAACATATGCCTAGCATTCCCAATTTTAACAGGAATGAGAGAAACCTGGTTTCTTTCCCGTTCATATCTAATATGAAATCTGTCAAACAGATTTTTATGGAACCTTATTCTAAATAAGTTCTGCACTGTTTAAAGCTTATCCGTTGAAGGAAATGGTAGCTCAGAGCGACTCATGATTAACTTATCATGTCCAACAAAATTCGGTTACTCTGTTCGGACACACCGTCAAACTGACGTGTTCCAGGAGGAGTCCTCATTTGAAAGAATGCTATACTCTTTCAAGTATATTAGAAACTTATTGCTTAAGTATTTTCCATTACGGTCTTACCGTGACGGTTTAATACTATACCCGATCTGCTTGTCTATTTCGCGTCGAAACTTTAAAAGTTTCCGATTTGTGTTTCTTCAAAAGAAACACATAACCATAACGCGATGCCACATCCGTAAAGGTCACGAAATATTCATATCCACCTCTAGCCTAGCTAGACATGGGCCCACTTGCTTCACTATGAACTAGGGCTAACATGTCGGTGGCATTTGCACTTTTACCAAGTAAATAGTGTTTTAGGCACTTTGCCCAATAAACTAGAATCGTAGACTTTATTTGATTGGAATCAAATTAGTCCGAGTACCCACTCTTCAAAAGTGTGGATATACGAGTCTTGTTTGATTGTGTCCCAGACAATAATGCCACAATTAGTTTATTCTCATTAAATCAGTTTGAGCTA
This sequence comes from Zanthoxylum bungeanum, assembly GCA_019454045.1. NCBI lineage: Eukaryota > Viridiplantae > Streptophyta > Magnoliopsida > Sapindales > Rutaceae > Zanthoxylum > Zanthoxylum bungeanum. The sequence goes on from SKCR01035162.1 coordinate 86,889, forward strand.
GTTGTTTGTCATTTTATATGTTTGAGATATTATTTATATTCAAAATATAAATTTTGTCATTCACATCTAATGTGTATATCTCAATATCATCTTTATATAATAAAATACTTTAGTGTTCTAGAATATAAAGGTACATCCGCAACGGATTATACACTGATATAGAGATAATGTATCTAGTCAAACTAGTTACATTATAACAGTTTCCAAATTTAGGTACAAACCCGAGGGTAGTTCCTAAAATAGGTATCTACGGTTGAACAGCGATTTTCGTCATGTTTTCAATTCGCAGATTAATCTCTACGAAGTCAGTATCCTGCTCATAGCAGATTCTGAACATCAATATATATTTATGTACCATACTAAGTATTTAAAATCAAATTTCAATACTAGTCATGAACATAATTATGACAAACATATTTGAAGTCGGAGCCTTGCTCGTCTTCAATTCCTTCATGTCTGCTTTGTCCAAACGGCAGTCACGCTTCCGCGATCCCGTTTGCCCAATTTAGGCAGACATTTTGGGATATGTCATTTATCTCCCAGAAGATTATAATGATTTGCCTTTGCCCTTTTCAACACTCCAGAAGCCTTTGGCCAAGCCTTGGCCTTCTAGAATATCGAAGTAAGGTGCGCCTTGCGCTACTTGCCTAATTGCAAACTTTGACTTTATCTCCTTGAGAATAGTCATTAACTCTCCAAGAGTTATGTATTGCAATTTAGTACTTCTAAAATCTAATAGTAGATCTATGAAGATCCTTCAATTTCTTTATCATACTTTAAGGATCTAATCCTTAGTTCTGATTCAGAAATTAAGGAGTCTACTACGACAAGCTTAATGGATTAAGCACTAAAGTTATCATCACATTAATCTTCCAAAGATTATGCTCTACTATTTGCTTAACTCCGGGCTTAGGCATAATATGTTATTTTATCAAATAAAGTAACTTATTATTTTCCAGGACCATCCTGAAATTTATTCCCAATTTGAAAATTAAACCATTTAAATACATTTTCCCTAGGATTATGTTTTAAATGTAATCTTTCAATTTTATCTTGATTTTAATAGTCCAACTATTTAATCAACGATTTAGGTACTATTATTATAATGATTATAATAGTCCAACTATTTAATCAACTATAATTTAATAGATTAAAATCAATTATATTGATTACTATAATCCAATTATAAAATCAACTATAAATGAATAGTTTGAATATAGTCCAACTATTTATTAAAACAACAATTTAAATATTAGTCCAACTAACATTTAATTTATTTGACGAATGATATTTGTTTGAGCGCGTATGACAAGTAATTAAACGAATATTGCAAATTCAATTCTTGCCTCCCACTTTTTTTCGGCGAGCCTCTAACCCTCTATCGAGTACTCGGGAAACCGTGTTTCCTAGTGGGCTAGGATCCCGTTAAATATCACACAATCTTGACTTTGGCCAACAAATTGTATGATAATTAACTAGGTAGATCTCTAAGATCGATTAGATCCAATCCAATTCCTAGATCCGGTAGGGGGATATCCAAGTCCGAAACATATATCTTATATATGCCAATACATCCAATGTATTACCTAACTTTTTTCCTCTGAATCAACTAAGCATTGGCTTTGGCACAACAAACTAGTAGTGATCCCAGTAAGCGCGACCCATTGACCATGGAAAGCTTCGTAATCAATGTCGATGGACAAGAAGTGGTCTTGACTTTGGCCAACAAACCACAACTTGGACAAGACACTGACATGGAACAAAGCTCTCGTGATTCAAACACATCCTCGACGGACAAAGGCCTTGACTTTGGCCAACAAGCCAATGCCAGTCTCGGATCTTGAGTGAGAATCACTCAATGGAAGGAAAACGCTTAATATTTTGCGAGGGTTTTCGCGTGCAAATTGGCAACCAATTTATTATCTTTGTTAAGGTCTCATCATCATACACCCTTAAACATGCATTCTAAACACATAATAAAGCGCATATGAAAAATAATAATGATATGCGGATGGATACTTTACACATTGATCCTAGATCAAATCTCTCACTTTCTCTCTCCCGCTAGCACAAGTATTTACTTCTACCCGTTACACTACACTTCTAAAGAAACCTCATTTACATTGAGGGGAATAGGTGAGAAGAGAATACAAAGAATAAGGAGGTGATAAGGCTGGACACGCAGGTCCAATTAATAAATCAAATTTATTACTATAATTTCTAAAATTATTTCACCCATCTAATATCCATCTGATATACATTATTCATGCATCGCAACCATGTATTCACACAAGCATGTTATCAATCAATCTAATCAAATTAATTAATCTAATAATTAGTGATCATCCAATGTTCAAACAACGATTTGATTTTGCTCGAGTCAAACTCGTTTTGCGAATAAGTACTCAAAGTACGAATTCTCGAATTAAATTAAACTACATAATTAAATCCAATTCAATATGCATTTAATTCTAATTCGTTATTTAATTCTAAATTAAATACTACACTTTATTAATAAACCTTTTACGACTTAAATTCCAAATTTAATCGTTACGGGTCTCAAAGCCCGATTAACGTCCAACGTCAATTTAATTAAAGTCCAATGGGCTTTTAATTAATTTCTTAAGGCGTGGACTTTTGGTCAACTCGGGTCAAACCGAATAACCAAAATCCAATCCGGGAATACCCCATAAGCATAAATCAATTTAGGCCCATTAGGCCAATTAAATTTAAAGGTCCATTTAGTCGCATTTGGGCTTTATGGAAACGGTTTTGGGCCTAATTGGATCCAACCAATTTTGCCTAAACCCAACTTTGTACAACAAAGCCCAACAAGCCCAATTACAACACTTAAGCCCAATTTCACAAATAGGCCAAAAATAATTAAATCAAAAATTCCAAATTCCCAATTTAATTACCAAAGTGTATACATGATTAATTACCCAAATTACCATTTCTAAAACATCAATATACACAATTAATCATGCTCATTTCATCATCACATGTCCAACACATTTGGATTAAAATCAAACCCAATTTACATGCTCAAAGTCTCGGCAATGGTGGGAAATTTTTCCGATTTGGTTTCAATCCAATTAATCCACAATCGACATAAATCAACATTCCAGAATGATTTCCAATTCATCCAATGAAAAAAAAATCAAAAATTCCAAGACATAAGGGCTAGTTATATTCGGCCAACACCAAATATTTGGGGAAAAATGTTCCAAATAATTTTTCAACAAATTGATCCAATCAATCATCATATAAAACACATTCAAGCATACTTAATCATCCAATTTCATAATTCATGCTCAAAATCAATTTACCCCCAATTTTAGCCAACATTTCATGCTCAAACATTGCTCTAGATGCCATTGTTGGTTTCTATTAAGGTCCCAAGATCAATAATAAGCATGAAAACATGTGTGAATAACAATCAACGAAGTTGCGGAATACTTACATCGATAGGTTGAGCGACGCACGAGGCAACAAAATCTGTTTTCTGCCTTCCTTCACTGCTCGGCAGTGAGCAGTCCACAGCCCACTGTTTTCGGCCATTTGAGCTCCTTCGTTGAGCTCCAAGCTTCGTCGAACGATTCCCGGCTCATGGGTGGACTTCCCTATCACCTTCGCATGTCTCGTAAGTGTGCTAGCACTTGTGATTTTGCCACAAAATCCCACTCTTACTTCCCTTTATTCGATCACAGCCCAGCAAACCAAAATTTGGCCCCTTGGGCGTGAGGATGAGAGAGATGAGAGGAGAGAGAGTTATTTGGTTTGATTCCAAATTTGTGTATCTTATACACACATTTGAATTTCAAATGCATTTGCCATGAATTTGGATTTCAAAAGTCAAGCCATAAATGGCTCCAACCAACCATCATTACTCATCACATCAATCACAAGTTGTCAAGTCACATCACTCAAAGTGACAAGTGATTTGACGCTTGATGCGACTAGCGATTTGACGCTTGATTTGACTTGCGTGCCGCGCTCGAATTCGAAATGCGAATGCGCTCGCAAATAATCCCGGGCTTGGGTTCGCTAATTCCAAATTAACGAATTTTCCATTGCGTCGTAATTAAATGATTACGCCTAGCGAAATCACTATTCACATCGCTAACGAATTAATTCTAAATTAATTCGTTCGCCCGAATTAAATCTAATTTTAATTCCGCGTCGAAATCTAATTTCGTTTAATATATCAAATATATTAATTTTCGATTAATTCCAAATTAATCGTAATCTCTCTTTAATTGATATTTTATCCCAGATAAAATATCTTCGCAATTAATCCCAGATTAATTTTCTTCTCTCTTCTAATTAATCCCAGATTAATTTAGAGTGCGAGTCATACGTCATCGGTGAATCTTTGGGAAGCGACACATGAGATCCCCGGATATGTTTGCAGTACATGGCTAAATTCGGTCTCCGGACTATCCGAACACGTAAGTACCAAGTACTACGTTTTTACCGATTTACAAGACAAGGTTGGCCTCTAGCAAAGCGCCATGCCTACCCAATTCTCCGGAAATATCCTTACAGGAATAAAGGATCTATATCAGGCGTAGTATACGTAGTATTGCATATTTCTGTCCAGTATCGGATGATCACGTGCTAGGCCTGGGGCTGGAATTGTGTCTGCCCCGTACGAAGCACATGTCGGATGTCTGGTGACTAGTCTCTATAATCGGATAAACCTGACCTTGTCATTTTATCCCGATAGCTGCAGCATTTAAGAGAACCAGTCCCGTATCCTACTTGACCATCATCTCCATATGACTGGAGTGACACTTCCATCTTGACATCACACCCAACACACTACGATTCTCAATATACCCAGCATTGGCGTACACAAAACATGTTAAAGCCCTGGACGATCGCAACCAAAGTATTTGATTGTCGCAAGTATTAACGGTGCAAGTCTCAGGTTAAGACCAAATACACCTACCCTGATTTCGGACTTCCATAGACACATAGTCATACTACCAATGGAATTCTGAGGGGGTCTATCCAGAGCGAAGCTGTTTTCCGTACCATCGGTAAAACACAACTCCTATTACACTTGCATGAGTATCCTATACCCAAATATATGAGAACTATGCCGTTGTGCCCTCACAACGCGCACAAGTGCAATACTAGTCTTTTACGTATTATCGATGTCCAATCTCGATAATACTCTGACTAGGGATATTTAATGATTTATCCTTCGTGGACTGATACCGTCTCATCATATCATTCTTCTTCGTCCAGGAATAATCATAGGGACCTCTCATCATTTATACATCTAGGTGATCTAATCACAAATGATAAGAGTGCAATCTTCTTTGTCACATAGTTAATTTGTACAACAACACAATGATCTGTACAAATAGTGACGCTATGGGTCATAATTGTCCAACACATCGATATAGTCATTTACATACGGATTAACCCTTCACGAGTTTCTCATAATTAGAGTCAGATCATAATGTCCATTATACTCCTCTGATTATTTTTACCTTAAGTACCATTGATTCTCTAATGAATGATTTATTCATAACCGTTATGAATATTAATCTTTCTATTCATAATGGAAAGACTTGAGTACTCTAATAGATCAAGTACTGAATCAACCCTTAAAGAATATACTTTTCTACTTCTCGCAAAAAAGAGTGAACTACATGCCTATGTAAAATGTCCCCAGCTACACACTAAACCACGTCCCCGAAGTACATAGTTATTGGTCGAGATTGCTTCACCAACTTCATATTTTTAAGTCAAATGACATAGCCTACTATGCAGGAATTCGCAGTACACTCAGGATTGAGATCAATCCATATATGATCATATAGTAGATTGAAATGAAATTTTTTATTTAACGGATATTATAAGAAATTCATTTTTTATTTGGGTCCATTCCTATATGATCACATCATAAAGTGCCTCCATTCTTATGTCACCACATGAACGATTCCAGATCAATGTCGTCATACGATTATAAAATGAACCGCAGCTATAGATAAACCACAAACAAAGTACCGTTTTGTTTGCTCTCTATAGACTATTTTAGATTATTAACTTTAAACTTAAATCATCTTGTGTATGACACTCATACACTAAGTCTGGAGGTACACAAGTAATTACGGGTAAACCACATAATTTACAACATGCGATTTAATCAAAATATTTGATAAATGAATAATGCATATTTTATTTTATAACAAATAATTATGTTTACATATTACATGAAATTCTAGGGTATATATCCCAACATCTTCATGCACACTCTGTCAAATATCATTTCAATTGCTCTGAGATCTTCAAGACTCATTACAACTCAATAAAACTTATTTTTTTACGGACATTGCCAATAAAAATAGAACTAACAAATTAATTTATACTCTCAATCAATACTTATTATCAAACGGTGCCTAAATTATGCATCCGGTTTATGGTTTTCAATAGGCTTTGACAGATGGTCAATTGAAAGTTGAACTCGAACTCGAACCCCGATCACTCCTGCTACAACCTTTCCCATTTCTTGAAGCCAAAGCAACCAAACATAGACAGGAATGGTAAACCGGTGCTTCAGGGCAATTGGGGTTTTTTAAGCTTTCTGGAAGTTATCGTGCTTTTCTAACATTGTCTTCTCGCTCTCTCTTCACTCTCCCATGCTATCAAATCTCCATTGAAACTGAAATATACATAAAACATGAGTCGTTCAATAGAAAAAAAATTGCTTAGAAAATATACATAAAATAATTTTACATTGACAATTAAATGAAAAACCTTCCCAATTTCATCATTTTCTTACTACGACAAGTGTTTAAGTTTTAAGCATGCATTATCTTAACCTTGCAATCGTTTCCAAGTAATCATCGACTACAACATTTATAACAAACAAAAAGGAGCTTGTCAATTTGTAAAGTCACAATCCTCCCAGTTTATAAAGTTTAATTCATTATTATAATACAAAAATCTTGGAAGATGCCAATATATTTATGTATAGACTTAGGGAATAAAATATTAATACTTTACCGAAATAATTAATAAACAATCACCAATATCAAAACTGCCCATTTACACCATGATTTTGACTTCTCTGCACTAAAGGAAAAAAAATGGTCCAAGAAAATTTAGATAAAGTGGGTCATGTCCTGTGTCAATTCATTTGTTCACGGAAATTAATTGAATAAAAATTATAACTGTAAACATATCCCCATAATCAAGCTCTAAATTAATTATTCTATAAAATATCACTTATAAAAAAAGCTATTTACTTTCAAAACAATCTTGACAAAATAACTGTAATAAATGTACCTCTTATTCACAACAGAGGAATTTACTTAGGCAAATGTTGTTCTTTCAAAGTAAAAGACCCCCATAACCTATGAAACTTGTCACAGGCTTGGGAAAATGCTCTCATAGTTCCATCTTTGAGCCATTGATAAATCTGTTTAATAAAATGTCGGGCTAAGATAATAGGCAAAAGGGTCCACAAGACCAAACACAGCCAGCCAAGCAAGCGTGGGAGGAAGATTGAAGCTAGAGAGATTGAAGCCAGAGCACCAGTGCTGAGAATCACATGGCTAATAATGATTGTAATAAGTAATTTGCTTGGCGATTTTTTTCCATGCTAATAATTAATCCCAAACAATAAATACAAGCGGCTCCGAAGAAAATACACATATGTACTGGATGTGTATCAAATGGGAGACATTTTTGTTCTGATAATCAACTTGTAGAAGCGAAATCAGCAACGGTATTAACACTTTGTAGATCGAGTGACTCGGAGAAGAGAGAAGCCAAGACTGATCATTTGCAAGACTACCAAAACAGAAAAGAAGAACAATTAAGTTTCGTATTCATTCAGTCATATATATAATAAGAAAATGCAATCAAGATCAGTTCATAGCTCAAGAATTATAAGGTTTTAGTTTGGGATTGCTAGGAGGGCGAAGTCAGAAATCTTTTCTAGACTAGGCTAAATAATTTAAATAAAATTTCATTGATATACTTAAGTACTATAATTGATTAAGTACTTAAATAATCAGCAACGGCATTAAACTAAGTAGATCGAGTGACGGGGAGAAGAGAGAAGCCAAGACTGATCATTTGCAAGACTACCAAAACATGAAAAGAAAAAGTAAGTTTCTTATTAGATCAGTCATATATATAATAAGAAAATGCAATCAAGACCAGTTCATAGCTTAAGACTAAAGGTTTAGTTTGGGATTGCGACGGGGCGAAGTCAGAAATATTTTATAATCCTAGTATTAAATTAATATATTTGGGGTTTAGATATTTCTTGTGAATATTTTTTTTTGAGTACCGTTTGATAGAAAATATTGATTGAGTGTATAAATTAACTTATAAGTATTACAATGAGAATATAAACTAGCTTATAAATTTATAAAATTCTCTACCGAATGCTACAAAAAAAAAATTGATGAACCTAAAAATACCAAATAATTGGAGAATAAATTGGGAGAAGTATTGATTGATGGCGTGATAGGGTTATTCCTGAACATAGAAAAAATTTAAACAATGAGTGGTATATTTGTAAATACATGAGGAGGGCTTATCATCACCCCCTGACATTTTTTTTTTATTTGGTCTCCCATGAAATCCCCAAATACCATTTTTCTTTCCCAAAATCCAATTTCCCAATTAGTCAATAAATCTCAATTTTTTATATATTGATATATATATAAATATAAAAATAAAAAATAACATATATAAATTTTTTATTTTATAATTTTTTTTTTATTTTTTTACTCTTTATATATATATATATATTATTTGTTTAATAAATATTACAAATTTCAGATTTATTATTATTTATTTTGTATTTATTTATTCATTTCTCAAAATCCAATTTTCCAATTAGTCAAATATATCTCAATTTTTTATATATTGATATATATATATATATATAATATATATATATATATATATATATAATATATATATATATAATAACATATATATATATATATATTATTTTATTAATTAAATTTGGTATTTTTTAATTTTTTTGCTCTTTATATATATTATTTGTTTAATAAATATTACAAATTTCAGATTTATTATTATTTATTTTGTGTTTATTTATTCATTTAATTTTTGTGATTCTTTTTTAATTTATTTAACACTACTTATACATTATAAAAATATTTTCATGTATATTAGAAAAATCAAAAATCAAAAAATTTATTTTATGAATTAATCTAATCTATGTTTATTTTATGAATTAATTTTATTAAAAAAATAAAAAAATTATAAAATATTTCTCATAGATTTGAAATAATTAAAAATAATAATATAAAATAATTATAAAAAAAAAAGATCGTCCCCTGGACGATCATATCGTCCAAAGGGATCTTGGACGATATGATCGTCCAGGCCCAATGGGGTCCCCCTTGGGGACGATCCTTACTTCCTCTCTTTTTTTTTCGAAAATAAAAAAAAATTATATTGTTTAAATTATATTTTTTTATACATAAGTAGTATTAATTAAATTAAAATGAATTAAAAAAATAAATGAATAGATAAAAAATTTGTAATATTTATTAACAGAAATAAAAAAATTATAAAATAAAAAATAATTAAAAAATTAATATATATAAATTGTGTAATGTGTAAATTTTCAAAAATTTAAAAAAAAAAAAAGTCATTGCAAATATGATAAGGATATTTTAGTAAATAAACAAGGAGACAAGGGGAGGGGGGCTGTCAGGTTGGCAGGGAGGGGGGAGATCAATTTTCATACATGAGGTATAAATTTGTAAATACTGCATTGGTAGTTTTGTAAAAATATTTGAATAATATTATTGTAATTAAAATTTTTAAAAAAACTCAAAAAAAAAAATGGATGGGATTATAAGTGACTTCACCATTGAGTGTTAATGTTTTAAATATATTATTAAGAAATTTCAAATACTTTTAATCATGAGTAATATTTTGAATACAATTATAAGCACTCACAAACGTATTCTAACTAACCTTTGATTTAAAGTATTTAATGGGTCAGTAGTTCGATGGGTTAAATCATTCTAATTGAACCGACAGAACCGGCTAACAACATTACGATATTATAAATAATTTAATTATTTAAAAATTATAAAAAAAAATATTTATTTCTATTTTTTGGTTTAGGATTAGGAATTTAAAATAACTAAATTTTTTAAGGTTTAAAAAGCCTAGTTAACCGATTCACTAGTTCACTTGTTATTTTGTACTCCGGTTAGGTGAAAATTATATTATGTGCCGGGTGTATATGTCATCTCTCTCACACCAGGCGGGCCCCACAATTGTGTAGGGTCCGCCTGCTGTGAGAGAGATGACATATACATCCGACACATGATATACCACCTCCCTGTTTGGTTCAATCAACACTAAAAAATACTTTAAATATGATTATAAATACTTACAAAATATACCTTCTGGGATTTTGAGGAAGAAGGCAAAGGAAGCAGCTTTGGGCAATTGGTTTCCTCTTACTTGCTCTTTTTGCGACCATAACTACAATAAATTTGAATTCACTTAATTTTTTTTTCCCACTCTTTTTGGGTTATGATATGAATATGCTGAGCATTAATGGAACTGAAGTGCTACAACTACTGGTGTCTTTTATAGGCTACAAATAAAGCTTTAATATTTAATTAAATAATGGATACATAAAAGCGAGGGGGTGCTTTTCCCTCCCCAAATGTCAAATTTGCCACTCTTCCCAAAATTCAATGTATTTTGATTAATTAAATATATTTATTTTATAAAATAATTTTTGTATTTTTGTTAAATTTATATTTTTTTACTCTTTATATATCTATTCTTTTTAATTTGTTTAATAAATATTATAATTTTACTATTTATTTTGTGTTCATTTACTTATTTAATTTTTGAAATTCTTTTTTAATTTATTTAACACTACTTATGTGTAATAGAAATGCTCTTTTATATGTTAAAAAAATATATTTTAAAAGAATAGTATAAATAATAATATAAAAAGTTACACTTAAAATATAAAAACATAAATTCTAATATATGTTGCCTCCAAAATCTCCTCATGAAGCACTTGGTGATATATCCAATACTTACCATAATTGATTACGTATCCTATAATGAGTGGTTCATCTTTTAGATTCGTACGATAAATATTCCCACCACCACGTTGGGATAGGTGGTACAGAGTAATGATAGTGTAAGAAAACTAAAAGTAAATAAATATAAAAAATATTTAAGATAAAAAATAAAATAATTAAATCATAAAGTAAAATAAAATAATTAAAAACTTAAATTAAAAGTAAAATAAAAAAAAGGGGAAATTATCGCATTTCAACCGGTGAGGGGAAAAAATAAATAAGAAATGTTTTTTAAAAGTAAATAAAAAGAATAGAGAATGAGGTATTATGGGAAAGAAAATTGAAGAGAGATAATAAATGGAGTAAATAAGTAGTGTTAAATAAATTAAAAATATTCTATTATATATAAGTAGTGTTAAATAAATTAAAAAAGAATCAAAAAATTAAATGAATAAATAAACATAAAATAAATAACAATAAATAAGAAATTTTTAATATTTATTAAACAAATAAAAAAGAATAGATCTATAAGAGTAAAAAAATATAAATTTAATAAAAATAAAATATTAATATATAAAATAAAATATTTAATTAATAAAAATAAAATAAATATGTAATTTGTAGATTAATATATATATATATATATATATATATATATATATGATTTTTGAAGAAGGGGTAAAAACGCAATTTACAGGGGGTTCATGGTGGGGACAGAAGATGATAATTTGTCAGAGAAGGGAGAGAAGGAAAAAGTTGGGATTGATTGGCCAATCAAAGGCGGATCTACATAAGTTGGGATTGATCTACCTTTAAATTATAACTATAGATGATAATAACATTAATTTTCTTTTTTTAATAATGTGATTAACAGGGCCCAAATAATTTTCTTTTTTAATATTGCATTAGCTATCTCCCGTGGCGGATCTACATAAAGTATTACAACTTATTTGATTACTGTGTTCTTACAATGGACTTTGAACAAACAGTAAACCGAACAGAAATGATACAATTAACAACAGTGATCCAATTAATAGAATAGCAACAGGACAAGTGCGGACAAAGAACAAGAAATCAGTAAATCAGTCGACAGGAAAAGTACAGTAACGAAGGCAGCGCAAACCGAGAGAATTATGAGGCTTGTTGATGCGACAACAATCTCCTTAAAACAAATTCGTCCCCTACCGATTGGTGTAGTAGAACGCGAGACGTCTGTTTCCCAGGATGCAGCGGAAAATAGACGTAATTGGGCACCACCAAATTCGACTGCAACGAACAACCGAACTTTGAGCCTCTATCCTTATAACTCTTACCCATCTACATATGAGCAATCATATATAAGCATAATTTTCCCTCTATAGCTTTCCCATATGGGACAAGCTCAATTCTCCTTATTTTCCAACACCATTGGGTGAACTTTGAGCAACAATTTCTCATTCACCTAAACATCATTTTAAGCATATGAATATATCATTCCGAACTACTCACGGAGGAGTATCTGAATCACTCAAAATCAACCACTAACACGAAGTGGACCATGCTTAAAATTATGCCTCAAAATGCTCAGTAATAAGCATTTTCCAACATAAAGTTGCCCCATTGGCCCCATAAAAAATCATTATATATATATATATATATTAGAAAATAGAAATAATTAAACAACATCCATAAATATATTATTTATTAATCCGAAGCTCAAGTTAGTTAAAAAAATTCCAGTACAATTTTGCGTCAATCTCATTTCTTAAACATGTCTAAAATAAATGATAACCTTAAATTTATTTGGATCATTATATTTAATTTGTATGTGTATAGATAATAGACTACTTTTCATTTTAATTCCACTCATTTATGTGTTTTTTTCATTTGCAAACGAATATGGATTCCACTACATTTAAATAAAATACAAATAACCATGTTTAGGTTTATGTTTAGGTTTATTAAATTATGTTGTTGATAGTTGTTATGTATAAAATATTCACATATCAATATAAATATAATTATTAACTATATTATTTATTTATATTTATTTTCCATAATTTTACCCTACTAATTTAATTTTCTGATTACGTTACTGGTTATCTCTTATATTTAATTAATCATTGAGTTGCATTTGATGATATTAATTATATAGTCCAAAAACTATTGCTAGGGAAGTTTCGCTGATAAAATACTTTGCTCCGATGCGGGTCGGTAGGAATTTATAAATGAGTGATTAAATTTGCATCCAGTGGATTATTGACCATTAAGTGGATTGATTCCTTAATCGTGGCGGCAGCTCCGTATAGACCTTTTAGACTCATAAATCATAATCATCTCCCAGCCGTCATTTTTGAAAATTTAGAGAAAATCGAACACACTCTCTCTCTCCATCGTTACGTGGAACATTGTGACAGTCGCAAACTATTTTTAAAATGGATTATATTGATTTTGTCACTTTTTAAATATGATTTAAGGAGAAAAAATCATTCAAATTTTGATCGATTTTTATGAAAACATACCATAAATTTATATTGGATCTCAAACCAAACGATTTGGGGGATTTGAGATTTTTTTAATTAAAATTTATAAGAATTTTTCCGTCTCAAAAATCATACTGAATAATATAAAATCTTAAATTCCGATTGAAACTAGGATTTTTAATTTAACCCTAGTTACAACAATTGCGTGAAAATCTACTTCATCCATTAGCAAGGACAAGGAAAATTAATGAGTTCACTAAGGTCGGATAATATTTTAAGAGCGTAGCTGTTTTGAATTTTAGATCTCTCACTTCTATTTTTTAATTGAGAAATTGAACCTAAATCGTGAAAGTTCATTTTTCTACTTAATACTAGTGCCGGTTAGGTATAGCTTTTAATATAGGTAAAAAAAATTAATCTCAAAATTTCTTTACAAAATTTTTACTGGGGTATGTTGCATTTAGAGTATAGTTTTTTAGGATTAAAGAAACTATTTTGTCTCTAATAACAAAAACTCAAAATTTGGATTTTTGGGAGGAGTTGTTGAAAAGTATTTTTAGAAAGTTAATTTTTTTTTTATAAAAAAAAAAAAAACCTTTATTTTATTTTACAACATTAATTCATTCTTTTCATAATACAACTTTAAAAATCTTGTTCATTAAAAGTAATTTTTTGTAAAGATAAATCTGAGGGGTTGACATTAGATTGATTCTCCAAGACACGTAACATGTTATTTTCAAGAATGTTTCCTCCCTTCGATAAGAAAGCGTGAAACACGAAGGATGGATTTATGTGGAAATTATCTTTTAGGATGCAATATAGGATATTGTCTTTAAAACACTCTTTTTATTAGAATAATCTGATGTAATAAAAAGAGGAAAAGAAGAATCTCACTTGATATATTTTCTTAGGGTCATCCCCCTTAGTGTAAAAGATAATGATTTATCCTGATTTATATTGGGAAATTTCGGAGGACACAAAGCACAATTCATAAAATTAGTTGAGATACATGTAAGTTGAACAGTGCACCCTAATAGAAAATATATATATATAATCATTTTTGGCTTTACAACACATGGGTAAATATAAATTGAAGAGTCATATATGAAGACAACTTTCATTTCATTTCAAATGAAAAAATATCTAATTTTTTTAAAAAAAAAAAAAAAAAATCATGATCAAGATATGTCTCATCACTAAGAAAGTACCGTTACTAATAACCACGAAGGAAATGATCTTCCATACACCTTTCACTTTAGCAACTTTTCTATAATTTGTATTATTTCTATAATTTGTGAGTATAAACTTGAGGGTTTATTTCACATAAATAACTTTTAGGCTATGTTTGGTTGGGGGGTTTTGGAGGGGGAGCAAAATCCCCCCTAAGCCAATTTTAGCTCCCCTCCAAAAGTGGGGGGTTTTGGAGGGGAGAGAAAGTGTTGAATTAAAATTTTAAATGCAATTACTAAATTATTCCTACTTATATTGTTTTAATTTTATTTATAACAAGTTATAAGGATAAAATAGTAAATTAGTTTTAAAATCCCTCTCCTCCCTTCTTGAACCAAACATATATTTAATTAAAACCCCTCCCCTCCCCTCCCCTCCCCTCCTTTGAACCAAACATATATTTAATTAAAATCTCTCTCCTCCCCTCCCCTCCCCTCCATTAAAACCCCTCCCCTCCCCTCCCCTCCCCTCCTCTTCGTTGAACCAAACAGACCCTTAGTCTTTTGATTATGATTAAAAAAAATTACAAAATTACCATGGAAACCTAAAACCTATATAGAATAAAAATTGATTTCTCCCTCGACCGTACAAAATTTGCCTCTCTTAATCAAAATGTCCATTATTCAAACCTAAATCCTCTTATTCTTCTTCCTCCTATTGTTGTGTGATATCTTATGGGCTGTCTTTTTTTTACTCCTCACAGACAAAAACTACTCATCGCTGTCGATTTTCTTTGGGCTGTCGTTGTTTGTTATGGCCGCTGCTCGAAGAGGTAAGACTTACTTCTTGATAATCAATTGCCCATCCTTTTTTTGTTTGTTTTACTTATTTATTTAGAATCAATTGCCCACATGGATGCATATACTCATTTGAAATGAGGGGAATCATTTTAGGTTTCTTGATATTTGTGGTAAAAATTTAGGGTTGGCTTTAATCGCTGATTCTGTGTCCTCGTACCACCTAAGTAATAGGACGTCTGAGTCTATTGGGGGCATGGGAGGCAACAGAGGTGGGTCATTTTTCTTGTTGATATTATATTTCGTTCGCCAAAAAATGACTTTTAGTGGCTATTAAGTCCTCGTGAGATCGATACTTTTTATACTACTTGAACGATACGTACGCTTGCGTTATACGTGTGTGTTTACGCCGGTCAAGTTTTTGGCGCCGTTGCCGGGGATCGAACCCGGGTCACCCGCGTAATTTTGATTGATTTATTATGGCTGGTTATTTTGGTTCCGCCTTTATGGCTGGTTATTTTGGTTCCGCCTTTATGGCTGGTCGGATTTAATTTAATTTAATCTGGTTTAAACCTGACTCAAAAACTTGACCGGCGTAAACACACACGTATAACGCAAGCGCACGTATCGTTCAAGTAGTATAAAAATATCGATCCCACGAGGACTTAATTCCTACTGTTGTTATTAATCGTTGAATCTATTTATTTACAAATATCTAATTAAATGGAGAATAGAATGATTGTTTGATTGATTTGGTTGATTGTAGTTTTGCAAAATAAATAAATAAAAATATAAAAGAAAATATTTAGGAAAATAACAAAAGACACAAAGATCTACGATTGTGAATCATTCTAATATCATTTAAAAGATGAAGTGATTATTTTATGTTTGTGTAATAAATAAGTTTACTAACCTGGAACACTAAATTATGCAAAAGCCTATGTCGATGGTCAGACGCAAATACCCAGTTTAACCCATTGAACCATATGTCTATGTCAACCAAATTATCTGGATTCATTAAGCTTAAGTTCCAATTATGGCTACCCCGCCCGACAGGTATATTCCTATCCTGTAAGGAAATCTATTAAGGGTTATCTATCCTCAAGGAAGATCGTGGGCTATTAGTCTAACGCTGAAATCTAAAATCCCTATGTCTAGTTCATTTTAGATTTACCACATCAATCTTATTGGTGATCAGACAACAGAAGCATTAAGCTTAAGACTTAATAAGTAAACCTTTAAATTACATAAACTATAAAATAATCCTTATAAACCGGTGATATTAAAAATCATCACAACCCCTAGATAACTAACACATAACTAGGACTAGTAAAGACTTAAAATTAAAAGACATAAAATAAAAGCTGAGAAGTAAATAAAAAATAAATTGCTAAGGTAAAAGGAATTACTTTTACTATTTACTATTTTAGATATATCCTATAAAATAATATATAAACTTGTGATTCTTTTACCAACCAGCCATATAGGCAGTAACCTGATTAAGTCAAATTAAATCCGACCATCCATAAAGGCGGAACCAAAATAATCAGCCATAAAGGCGGAACCAAAATAACCAGCCATAAAGGCGGAACCAAAATAACCAGCCATAAAGGCGGAATAAGAATTTTATTACCAACCGACCAATCTGGCGATATCCTTTATTAGTCAGTTTTAAATAGTAAATATATTATTTTTAAGGGAGATTAATCTAAATAGTAACAGTAAAAGAATTACCTTTCACCCTAACTGAAAAGTTACATTCTCATGGTAAATAGTAAAAACTGTAAAAAGTAAAAAGTAAAAATTAATTACTATTATTACAAAAAGTAATTAAAATTATTTACAAAACTAAAAAGTAAAAATAAAAAAACTAAAAAACTAAAGATTGTAGAGAGAGAAGCTCTCTCTTTAAGAAGAATTTAAGAGAGAGGAAGGTACAATGAATTCTGAAATCTCGAGCTCAATTTATAGGCGCGGGTAAGGTTCCAGCGTCGCGACGCCCAGGCCTTCAGCGTCGCAATGCTGGGTACAGTGAAACGTGGCTCAATGACGGCTTGACACGTGGCGAGGCGGCTTAGAGATCAGAGCTTATCCGATGACGTGGCACTGTTCATGACGTCATTGCTTACGTCACGCTGATGATGTGGCACTATTCATGACGTCATTGCTTGCGTCACGTTGACGTGTGGAGGGCGATTGTCGGCACCGTTAGATCGCGACACGTGGCACCGGCGCACATTAGCATCTCCGTTGTGATGGCGACACGTGGCACGGCGCACGTTAGCAAAGTCAAACTTCTCAAATTCTAACCCGTTGACCAGGCGCATGTTAGCAGATTCGGCGCATGTTGGGCGTCGCGACACGCAAGGCTTCAGCGTCGCGACGCCGAAATGACGATTTTGCCCTTTTTGTCCAATTTTGTCCATTTTGCCCATAAATTGTCTCCAATGCTTTCCAAACTTTATTTATCTGCAAAATAACACAAAATACATCAAAACGTTCACAAAACTCAAGAAACTATACAAAATATTAGGTTAAATGAGTGGGAAATAGTGATAGATTTACCACTCATCACACCCCCAAACCTAACATTTTGCTAGTCCTCGAGCAAAACATAAAATAAAATAACATAAATAAATAACTAAGCCACTTTCGTAGGGATCACGGTTGCATTTAGCGTATGCAACAAGCCTTTAAACCCCTAGGTGTCCCTAGTGGACGAGTTGTAGTCTCGTGAGGGCTTACATCAATGATACCCACAAACATTTTACAAAAGTAAAAAGATAGTAAAACTAATGCACACAAAAGCAAAAAGACAAGCGAAAAAAGAATAAAGAAGTTAGTAACTAATCAGGTGAAACTTCTACTACAAGTTACTAGTTGTTTTGTTTCTTTCTAAATTACCGAATAAGTAAATTCTCCGATTATTTTTATCATTCTTCATATACACAGTCAACATAATATTAAACAACTCATTTTTGCCCACAACAGTCACAAGTGCAGTTGATAAGAGAGTAATATTTTTGTCCTAAAGTTTTATCAGATTTCACACCTTTTTGTAGCAATGGAATAATTTTTCTGATTTTTCTGATTTTTTCTTTGATTTTTCTGAATTTTGACTTTTTATTTATATACAATACCTTCCGTCTATGTAGCGAGCTTTGGGTCGGTGGCTCCCAAACCAGTTGGCTTTAGGGCACCAGGTGTTAAGACACCCCTACGAACTTAATTACTCAGACTTCAGATATATATATTTTTGCAGCATCTTTGATCCATGTAGCGAGTTTTGGGCCAGTGACTCCCAAACCAGTTGGTTTTAGGGCACTAGGTGTTAAAACACCCTTACAGACTTAATAACTCGGATCTCAGATACTTTATTTTTGTACATCAGAAATTTTTTTTTTTATTCCAATACTAATTATAGATGCTTCCTCCAATTAAATTAGAGCACGGAATATTACAAACTTTTCAATTACAGCTCATGTCTGTATGTTACTATGCATGTTGATAATACCTGTCAAATGAGCATATGAAGATCCATTTTAGTCAGTATTATGGAGAATTCACAAATTAAATAATTTAAAATGAAATAAACAAAAATTAACTTGTTTCGAAATAGGTTTGAAATACGTCTCAAGAGTGGAAACTCCTTACTCGGCTATTTCTTACCAATTTCACCTTTTTATAAAAACGCAAAATATTTTTGTAATTTTTGAAAATTTTCCAATTTTTTTATATTTTTCGAAAAATTTAGGACTAAAAATAAAAACACAATACAAACAAGTACTATTAACTATACCTCACCCCCAAACCTAAATGAGACATTGTCCCCAATGTCTTAAACAGTAGAAGAAGAGTTTAGAAAATAATACCTGGTTAGCTGAAATTTTACAAGAAAAATAATCGATTAAGATCTATGTCCAATTTATGATTCTTACCACTATCATTATTTGACCATTTTTTTAGTAAAAATTTTGGCAGAATCACCTCTGTTTTTCCACAAATCCTCAACAACACAAAACACTCAATCACAAAACACTCCAAATATTAATCTTTCTCCACACTTCGCCCCCAATTATTACGAATCAATTTGTCAAATATCAACACTTCGCAATTTCAATTCTCGCAATACCAAGTCATAATCAACCAAATCACCGAATTCAATCCCAATTACCAAATCAAATTTTTATCAAATCATTACCGTAATTTCAGTTTTGATTTTGGCAGTGAAGGATACGGATCGGTTTGGACTGGGGTTGATTTGCTGCTTCTTGGTTTTGGTTATGGGTTCGGCAAAGGTGGCTCGGCTTCTGGTGACTCTCGGTTTTGGTTTCACGGTGGTGGTGCGGTTCAGGTGAGATAGTGGCAGTCTTGGTGGATCTCGGCTTGGTGCGTTGGTGGCTCGGTGGTGGTTCACGGCTTCTCGGTTTGGTCTCAGGTGATGGCTTCTGGTTTCGGCTGCTGTTTGGGTGGTGATGGCTGGTGTGGTCGATGATGATGGCTCGGTTTTGACTCGGCGAAGGAAGGGCTCGGTCACGGCAAGGGTGGCTCGCGGTGGTTGTTGATGCAGCTGGTGGATCTCGGTTTTGGTTTGTGGTTGAAGTGGCTGTGATGGATCTCGGTGGATTCGGCGAAGCTTGGTTTTGATGGTGATGGACGGTTTGTGGTTGGCTTTGTCAAAGGCTCGGCGAAGGTTGGATTTGGCTGCTGGGTTGAGAGAAAATGGTGAGATCTGTGAAGAAGGAGAAGTGATCTGTGCGTGGTGGCTGCTGGTTTTAGGCTTTTAATCAAACCAGTGTCGCGACGCTGAAATTGGTCGTGCGTCGCGACGCACGGTAATTTTTAGGTTTTTTTTTTTTTTTTTTGGCAAAACCATGTCTTGCGACAGATAAATCCATAGGGACGCGTCCTAAGAGCTGATTCCTTACTCGGCCGTCTCTTCTGGATCAACTTTGTATCTTCGTGATTTTGTCAAATTTTTATTTTGTGAAAATCCCGCTTGCACTGGTTTGCTTTGTCCTGATAAATTCCATTTTTAATTTTTTCCTGCAAAACTCACACACAAAATTAAAAAGTTCACACACAAAAATAAATTACAACAAATTGCATGGGTTGCCTCCCTGCTAGCGCTAAATTTTTCGTCTTCAGCCAGACGTGACTGAAATTTATCTGTTAAGGAGGTTTCAGTGTCGTTTTGGATGTCCTATTAAAGACAATCCCGTGAGCGTTGCTTTTGAATGGTCTCTTTCAGTGCTCGTGCCACCTTTTTGCTCCTTGTTACTTCAGTGGTTCCTGCAAAGAAAGAAATAAAATTAGGTGGTCTCGTATGGTGCTTGACTTGGAATGGAAGTTCCATTCTGTCAAGCTTCTGGTTGATATCTTTGGTTTGTACTCCCCAAAACAGCGATGTTTTTCCTGAATGCTCTGGATCTTTAATAAGGTCAGACATTTGCTCTTCTATTTGCTCTGCTTCTTGCTCCACCTTTTCTTCACAGATGTATTTTAAAATTTCCATATTCAGTTCTTCATCTGTCATCTGTGAAATACATGTTTCAAAATTTTCAACCTGAAAAGAAATGTCAGATTTTAGGTCTTCATCCTCTGATCTGGTTGAAATGATTGGCTTAGGTAGATCTTCATCAAACATTTGTGCAATGGAATCTCCAAGATCTTCATTTTGAGGATACAGAATTCCATCCTCAAATTTTGATGCAGTTGGTACAAACAGCTCAGTTTCATCCTCGTCAGAATCTGAATAATAGAAATCAAATCGAGACTTTGCCGGTTCGGGTTCCTGAACTGATACCTCTGGTTCTTGATTCTCCTCAGCCTCCTCCTCTGTTAAGGTGTCATCGTGAAATGTTTG